>ML786716.1:87719-111656 GCA_009831015.1 Picea engelmannii | reverse complement strand
CTTGTACTTGAACATTTAAGTGGGGTAAAAGGAGGTTGCCCCCTCGAAGAGGCTTATTATTTGAAATTATCTCTTTTTCAAGGCGTTGAGTACTTTTTCTGAGGTTTTTCTATGCTATATTGATATTTGGTTCTTAACAGTGCAAAAGTGAGAAGAACTACAGTCAGAGTGAAAAATAAGCCTACAAAAGGAAAATCAATCCCGATCAGCAAGTCAACTTGAGATATCATGAGTTGTAATAGGGTTTTAGGGTGAGAAAAGTAGGGGTTTAAGCCCTAGTATTCATGTATAAGTATGTAATGGGTTGGGAGAATAGGGGTTCCTCTCTTTTAGATCTCTTCTTTGTTGTTCGAAAAGAGAATGATAGAGTAGAATGGTAGGGAAATATTCTATGTATGAATTTTAAGGAGATGTTGCAGAGAGAGAGGCTTGCACTATAGAGCGGCTAGGCTAGGTAAAGGAGAAGATAACATGATGTATCTTTGTAAGCGCAGTGCGCAACCCTGAGACAATTAACCACTCTGTTTTTTTTTATTTTTTATGTGATGAATATTCTCTTTATGCATGTTAGATTAGTTCTTCTCCTTACATGATAGTTGCGCAATAGTTATGGATGTTATAGTACTTAGTTTATGTTGCAATATGAAGTGTAATGGTAATACATAACTGAATTCACTAAGTAACCTAAGAAGAGAAAATACAAAATAACGCACACAAAACATATAGGTAAGAATAAATAGAATGATCACCTCTCATTCCCTCACTATTGAAAAAACTTGGTTCCTATAGATCCAATAAATTCCTCCGGTGAGACTTCACTTGCATGAAAGTGATGTCAAAAGGGATAGTATCTAAAGGGTTTTGTTGGTCAAGATAACTCGAACCTAGGGTCTTGCAACTGTGCACACATCAACAAACGGTTATGTTGTTGAGACCCAAAATATGTGATTGAGAGATTGTTTTGGAGGTCGACTGAGAAAGAAATCTCATAATGGTTAGAAGGGAAGGAACAAGAGTTTTCTCAAAAATATAATAGAAACCCTCAGATGAGTGACGAGAAATGGATGCAAAGGTACGTGTACACAGAGCTGCATGAAATTTGCTTTGGCAAATTTCCAATTATTCTGACTAAGTGGTTAGAAATATTAGTGGACAATACTGGAAGGTATCGAACTGCAACGTCGAGGAATTGGACTCTTGAGTTGGTAATATAGTTGAATTATGTTAGTAATACAATTTATCATGTAGTGTATTTCTGGTTGGATAGTATATTAGGAGGATATATTACAGAATTTGCAGTAGATTGTAACCAGTCATACAGTGTTGTAGAAACACACTTATTCACAGGTCCATGTGGAAGGTTCATGAAATCATTGGGTACGTGGATAAATATGATGTTGTGTGACAAGTGCATGGTGACCATGGAGTTCAACTCTTAAGGGGCTCGCACACATAGGGTAACTAATGGATGACAAGAGGATAGTCTGAGGACATGAGAAAGAGTAGGAAGAAATGAAGAAGGAACGGAGGGACTGAGGATGTAGATAACTGAAGAGGTTGTATCAGAGGAAGAATACGAGTTCGGAGTATTACAGAGTGGAAGGAGGTACAAGAATCAAAAGACTGGGTTGAGAAAGGAGAGATGCACAGTGAGCTAGAGTGGAGAGGACCTTGCGCAATAGTCCAAATCGTGGAGATACCACACATAAAAGGAGACGAAGAGGGGATCCAGTCTAGTCCTATAATAGATGAGTCATTAATTCCTACACAGAATGGATCTTGTGTCGAATCCATGACCCTATGTGCATCACCAAAATCTGAGATAACATGTGAAGACTTATCAAAAGAACTTATAGTTAGAAAAGGAGGACAAAGTAGTAGAAATTAGAGTAGTGGAAGCAGAGCAAAGAGTCAAAGTCAGTTAATATTTCCAAGAGGAGGTACTACACAGAGAAACATGGAAGGGGTATACAATACCCTCATACTACCTGAGTTTTAGGGAGTTGGGTCAGAGGACCCAGAACAACATCTATTTGTCTGTGAGACAATTTGGGCTACAAAGAATGTCCTGGATGAGACTGTGAATATTGCATAGTTGGAAACAACATTTAGAGGTTGTGTGTTATTCTGGTACATGAAGCTGCAAAGTACCACACCTACATGACAAGATAAGAATTTGGCGGAGATAAGACAAGCATTGTTGAAAGAGTTCAAGAAGACAAAGTCTGAGTCACAGTACGTTATAGAGTTGAAGGAAATTAAACAGGTGCAAACTGAGTCAGTATGGGATTTCGATCAATGATTCAAGGATCTGATGGGTAGACTAACTTTCCAGATCCCTGATCAATAACATCAAGAATGGTTTATTGCAAAACTTCTACCACACATTCGCAGGCCATTGATTCAACAGAAGGTAGCATCGCAGCCTAAATATTTGGAGTTTTCAATGAAGTTGGAAGCATCCTCTATAGGAGACAGTGGAGGGTTGGCACAAGTCAATATGTAATTGGTTTCCCTAACAATTCAGTTAGTAGAACTCACAAAAGGGATGGAGAAATGTGAACAAGTCTAGTGTACCAAGTGTAGTACTAAAGGTCACCATAAGGACAAATGCCCAACATTTGCGTAGTATTTGGTAATTGGAGCACTGAATCCACTACCAGGAGGGGGATACTATGAAATATGTAAGAAATTGGGACACCATCTGACTAAATTCCCATTACTACAAAAGTATCAGAGTACACCAAGAAACTTATTTTGCAATTTTTGTAAGTCCGTCGAACATGAAGAGAAGGATTGTCGCACATTGTATTTGATAAAGGAGTTCACTTCAAATATGTATAGGATTCAGGAGGAGAATGTTGCAATAGATGGAGGTGGTCCAAAATATATTGATCAGAGAGGATTTAACCCAGAGGACAAAGGAAATTTTTGCAGAAGTCAAGGCAGAGGAAATTTTGGTAGAAGAGGAAGATGATTGATAATATGTTACAATTGTAATCAACCGGTACACTTAGGCCATGATTTTTCGAATCAATGTACAATGTGAACATACTGTAGAGCACTGGAACATGCGACATAAGACTTTTCTCAACTATTTGCGAAATGGCAGGCACGAGGGAATCATAACTAGAATCTAAATCTGAATGTATAGAAGATATTAGCCAAAGAACGCAACAAAGGACCAAGAATAACAGTTGTTACATTTAGAGGTGCTAGAATAGAAGATGATGTGATGAATGCAAGGAAGCAAGATGAAAAATGGGTAAGGATGTCAGCAAGGCCTATTCCAAAGTTCGATCCTCAACAAGGAGACATATCATAGGGAAATAAAAGAGGTACTTGGACATGATCAGGGAGCATCAATGTCATTTGTTTCGCATGTCAATGATTGCACTATGACAGAGAATTCAACTGGGAAGGTAAGCACGCTAAGAGAACTCCTAAGAAGTTGTGTAGAGATGATGAAAGATGAAACTATTTTGAATGCACTATATGATATGATTGATCACTACACACAAGGAAGGGAAACTCCCATTGTGCAAGGGGTGGTGAATCAAGTACTACACGGGAAGGGGACCAATAGAGAATTCAGACTCAATGTGCATATCAAGGAATATGATGTGGATAATGTTGTCTTGGACTTGGGGTATGATGTGAATGTATTACCAAAGAAGACTTGGGAGATGATGGGAAAACTCAAGTTGATCTAGTCTCCTATTCAATTAAAGCTCACAAATTAGTACAAGATACTACCAATTGGTCGAATGACAAGAGTACTTGTGAACATAGATGGGGTGTGTAGTGTGGCAGACGTTGAATTTATTGAGATCGTGGATGATATTCAACCATATCATAACCAGAATCAGGAAATTATTAATCTGAAGTGGAGGGAATTGAATGGGAATTTTATAATCGGGAAATTATTAATCTGAAGTGGAGGGAAATAATATTTGAATTCAGAGACTTGAAAGTGACTGCACCATTGGACGAAATAGAAGGAAAGAGATACATAGATCCAACAAAAGGAAATGACATTGACAACTTGTATAACATGACTACGCAGATGGATGATTATGTAAACCCCATTGTAGATGGTGCACTAATTTGGAGAAGTATCGGTTCATGTGCATCATATTTAGAAGAAGTTATAGAGCATTGGTAGCAGAGGATGCATGAATTATCCACTAGACGATGTGCACGCATGTCCCAATCCTTGCGCTAGATTCGAACAGAGTTATGTGATCCACCCAAGTATGATGGATTGATTGATCTAAGCTTGTTTGTAAATGCATTTGAGTTGCAGGTACCCAAAGAACAAAGGATGTTGGCACTAGATGTTGTCCTAAAAGTGATTGTAGCCAAATGGTGGGTTTCACATAGAGAGGGGATGGAAGACTAGTCATAGTGTAGAAGACTAATGCAAGTAAGGTTTGGTACTAAGGTAGAAATATTGTGTATAAATTTACAAGGGAGTGTGATCGAGAAAGTCATGTTGAGTAGTGCATAACATTATGGAATTCAATACTAGAGATAGAATGGACACACATGTTTATACACACACTAGATACAATTATGAAGAACTAGTATCTGGAGATGGAAATGTGCAGAGAAACAACCAACTAGGATACGTTAACTCATAGATTCAAGGAAACATTTACATTTGAACATGAATATCCATTAATAGTTGTAGTTATACAGGATATTCAAACCAAGATCTTCTTAGAAGAAGGGCTGACAGAGGTGGTACTAGTCTGTGATGCGCATAGAGTTGTTATGAATTTCCATGAGTTATTGGAGTATTACAATGTTGCTAAGGAAGAACATGATGAAGAAGATCCCAGGAATGTGAAAGTATATGAAACATAAAGATAACGGGAACTAGAAGGACCAAAGCATGAGTACGAAGGTAAACATTGGGATGATAGAGAATCCAAAGTTTGTGCAGATAGGGGATTACTAGAGTGATGAAACAATATAGAAGATTGCAGACTTACTGTGAGAATATCAAGACCTATTCCCAACTACATTTTCAAAAATGAAGGGGATAGCTAGGGACTTAGGAGAGATGAAGATTCCTTTGAAACCAAGCGCTAAGGTAGTGTGACAGAGACCTTATAGGTTAAATACAAAGTACAAGGAGAAGGTGAAAGCCGAAATATACAGGATGTTGGATGCAAGAATAATTGAACCGGTGGAAGAACCAGAGTGGATCGGTCCAATGGTAGTGCAAGACAAGAATATAGGAGGAATCAATATTTTCATGGATCTAAGGAAGATGAATGATGCATGTTTGCATGACCCATTTCCACCACCATTCACATATGAGGTATTGGAGAATGTAGGAGGCCAAGAGACTTACTCTTTCACAGATGGATTCTCGGGGTACCATCACATAAAAATTGCGTAGGAATACATGTACAAGACTACTTTCGCGACAGAGTGGGGAATTTATCAGTATATAGTAATTCCCTTTGGACTGAAGAATTCCCCTGCAGGTTTTTCAAGAGTCGTGGTTGCAGTGTTCAAGGAATTTATTCATAAGTTTCTTGAAGTAAATTTAGATGATTGGACTATGTTCAATCTACTTGTTAGCACTCTGTAAATTATGTCTGCTTGAATAGGCAGATGGTAGAGGTAACTGTTTCAGCCATCTTTAGAGTTGAGGCACTAGCCCGCTCAACTTAGAGAGCGCTCTCTCGTGTCACTTGATACATCTATGGAAATCGGTGGCTAGAATTGGTTTGTTTTGGGGTTTTAATAAAGTTGTTGAAGAGCTGAAGATGAAATTTGGGCTATGGGGTCAAGAATGTAGGATGCATTTCCAAATCATGAAAACAATCAAGAGGAAAAGGCTAAATGAGGAAGTGAATTCTGAGTTTATGCTTGAAAATTTTAGATGGTATCAGAAGAAAAGAAACACACAACTATTATCAGAGCATTATACTAATGAATTCTGAAATGGTTTAGAAGAGATGAACATAGTCTAAATCACCAAGTTGAGAGCATTGAATAATCAATTTTGGAATTTTATCTTCTCAATTTAGACAAAAGAAAGAAAAATGAAAATACAAAATAACAGGAATCACACACTATGAGAGAAAATGAGACTCATAACACCACCAATTAGAATCTTTTCATAAAAAGTCCCAAAATTTTCCTCTACACCCATGTATTCATTCCATCCCCAGAGATTTATAAAGTTTTCCTGCACAGAGGCAGGCTCCTCTTTTCTCCATTCTTCTATACTCGTGAGGCCAAGCATATATAGAGGAATTTCATATGGAATTTAAAACGTTCTGACTTCCTCATAATTCTAAAAACAGATACAAGTTACAAAAAGGAAGAACAATTGTATTATTTAAAGGGACCATTAGTAATCGATCGGTCATATCAGGACTCCCTTCGCTTAAGCCGACATCTGTCCAAAACTATCTGAAATACACCAAAATTTTACCCGAGGATTCACCTCAACTTGGCGATTTCCTCCTCCAGGGTACTGCACCAATTGAAATTTTTCCCCGACGCTCTCTATCATCTCGGTTTTGGCCTCTGATTTCCTCCTTTTTCTCCTCTTCTTATTTGCGGCCAGGTGGAAGGTGTTGTATGTATGTTCATTTATGACAATATCCCTCATAACAGGGTTTAATTTTACTCCCGACTCTGTCTCAATTTCAAGTTCGGTATGAAATTTAGTTGCCAGTATCTGCAATACCCATCTTTCATTCTTACTTATTGACTTGCCTGGTACCTTAGCTGAGAACCCAGTTGTGCCAGACACTATTTGACGGGTATTATCCATGCCTTCTAAACTTCGCATAGACCTTGATTTGGCCACCCTTTGAGTTTACAGAATTGAGGAGCACAGGCCGAGCTTGTTTTTCTTACACATAAGATGACAATTTCCTAGAATAGGATAAAATGATTCATATCTAAGATTTGATGGTTTGTGTACTTTTCTCACGAATTACTATCTCAGTACCTTGGTGTGCCACACTTTATCAATCCACTTCGAATGATGAGCCTCGAGTTAGTTATGCGGTGATGTCCTTTTGGTACGTCATCCGGGAAAGTACCTGGACCGGTGATGTAAGGTGATCTGACCAATTGCCATCCTCCCCGCGATATATCGACATGACTTTTTGAACCAGGTGACATCGGGGCCATAGGAAAAGTGGTTTCGGGAAATATGTCGTCTCCCCCGATGCGTATGTAAGAGCACCACGCGTTCCCTGTCGAAACCAGAGTAGTTTTCCCTGGTCTACCTTTGTGATGTTAAGTTTCGTGCTATTTGTTTTTCTGATGTAGGCCTCGATCATAGATCTAAGATTCTTCAAGATCCATGGGGATGTTACCAAAACATGTGTGTGTCTTACTCCTACCAAGATCTGTGCATTGATTCCAACTGCATGGGGGACGTCCGAGTGCATTATTGAAAACTGACTGTATCTAGTGCTAGAAAACTCAAACTGGAAAATGCTTGATCGACAAGCTTATTTTCACATCCCTACCTACCCTAAAACTGTTGGGATGACCACTCGCTCAAGTGATGCTAAAGTTCCAATGCAGCCAATCAAGCAATCGACTTCCTGATTTTCCTTTGTTCACATTTTTCTCAAGCTGGTAGAAAAATGTAAAGGATGGTGGCTGAAAAAACAAATTGAATCCAAAATATAAGCTTATGAATGAAGCAAAATCATCCTTCACTGAAGACTATAATAGGATGGCCATCGGATCTTGAAAATCATGAAAAATCATTTCTCCTTGATGAGCAAAAACCAAAAGGCAAGTATCTTTCATCAGTGTTAGTTGTTTTTGCTCTATTTCTTCTGTTCTAAGAACATCTTTGAATGAAATTGTGACGATAGGTTTTTCTGCTTGGCCATGCATATCAACAAAAATATTCATATATTCTTGAACATCTTCAAATATGACAGCCATATAATATGCACCAATGTTATCCTCTTGTTCATCAAACAACTCTGATGTGGTTTCATTAAATTTCTGGAAATTTGTTTGAGGACAACCACTTTGACTTTCTAGTGACTAAATAGAAATAAGTTCCTTCTCATGCACTACTTCACAGTCTAGAGCTCCCACGGATGGATTTTCAAAACCTTGATTTTCAAATGACTTGAATAAAACCATTGCCTCTTCATTATCTTTCTGTGTTTTTGATGGACAAATGGAATACACTGCTTCATCTATGTCATTTGTTTCTTTATTGTTGGAAACTTCCATATATGCAATTAAACAAAATTCATCCATGTATATGTTGCTTAAAAATTTAACCACGATGTCATTCTCAAGGGAAGAGAAAATACTCTGAAACACCTTTTCACGTTGAGAATCCATATTGATTTCGGGATGGAGAAAATGACCTTGAACAATACTTTCTGGAGCAACTTCTTCTTCCTTTTCAGGCTGATAGTTGAACATAGACTGAAAATATGAGCTGACATGACCCTTTGTGTTCAGTCTACTGAAGGATCACATAGAAGTGCTTAGGATAATGTTGGATAGGTGTAGACAATATCATATTTCATTGAATTTAAAGTGTATTTTTTGTGCACCGTTTGGAATTTTGTTGGGCCATGTGGTCTTCAAGCATGTATTACTAGTGGATCCAGCCAAGATTGCAGTGATTGTGGCTTTAGAACCACCTACATCAGTCAGACAGTTGAGGGAAACTCTAGGTCACACAAGATATTATAGGAATTTTATCAAAGGTTATGTGTAGATCAAAACACCTATGGAGAAGTTTTTGAAGAAGGAGGTGAAGTTCTAGTGGAATAAGGACTGTTAGAGTGGTTTGGACACCATAAAACAAAAATTAGTGATTGCGTCGATTTTGATCTTTCCAGATTGGAACAAGGAGTTCCATGTTCATGTAGATGCACCATCCATAGATTTTGGCATAGTATTATCTCAACCAGGGGAAGGAGACATAGATCACTCCACTAGACGATGTGCACTCATGACCCGATCCTAGCGCTAGATTGGAACAAATTTATGTGATCCACCCAGGTATGATGGATTGATTGATATAAGCTTGTTTGTAAATGCATTTGACTTGCAGGTACCCAAACAACAAAGGATGTTGGCACTATGTGTTTTCCTAAAAGAGACTCCAGCCAAACGGTGGGTTGCACATAGAGAGGGGATGGAATAATGGTCATAGTGTAGAAGTTTAATGCAAGTAAGGTTTGGTACTAAGATAGAAAATATTGTGCAGAATTTTACAAGGGATAGTGATCGAGCAAGTCATGTTGAACAGTGAATAACCTTATGGAATTCAGTACTGGAGATAGAATGGACACACAGGTTTATACACACACTGGATACAATTCCAAAGAACTGGTATCTAGAGATGGAAATGTGCAGAGAAACAACCAAATGGGACATGTTGACTCAGAGGTTTAAGTTAACATGTACATTTGAAAATGAATATCCATTAATATGTGTAGTGATATAGGATATTCAAACCAAGATCTTCTCAGAAGAAGTGTCAACGAAGGTGGTATCAGCCTGTGATGCGCACATAGATGCTATGAATGTCCATGATTTATTGGATTGTTACAACGTTTCTAAGTAAGAATGTGATGAGCTCGTAGGGGTGTAGACCGATTTGCAAGTGCCATGTAAATGGAAGGAAATTTGTAAAAATGAGGTCTCAATTTCAATTCTCACCCTGATTTACTTTTGCTCCATTCTTGTAGACTGCGTGGAGCACCTAGGGTTATAGTGGTAGTCGACGAGGATCGACCTTGTGTCAAACAAGTACGAGAACCACGATTTGTTGATTCCCCCAGTATAAAAAAGAAAAAAAGGAAGAACATGATGAAGAAGATCCCAAGAATGTGCAAGTACATGAAATAGAAGGAGAAAGAGAAGCAGAAGGACCAGAGCTCGAGTACGAAGGTAAAAATTGGGATGAAATAGAATCCAAAGTTTATGCAGATAGGGGATTACTAGAGTGATGAAACAATAGAGAATATTGCAGACTTACTGCATGAATATCAAGACCTATTCCCAACTACATTTTTATAGATGAAGGGGATAGCTAGGGACTTAGGAGAGATGAATATTCCTTTGAAACCAGGTGTTAAGGCGGTGCTATAGAGACCGTATAGGTTAAATACGAAGTGCAAGGAGAAGGTTAAATCTAAAATATACAGGGTGTTGGATGCAGGAGTCATTGAACCGGTTGAAGAATTAGAATGGATTGGTCCAATGGTAGTGCTAGACAAGAAGATAGAAGTAATTGGGATTTTCATGGATCTGAGGAAATTGAATGTGTTATGAGGGAAAAAATCTCTATGGCCAGGGTAAACCACAACAGACAGGTATGACTGCAGAAATCTACTCAATTCCAACATATGCTATATAAACCAATGTGCAAGCAAAATAAGAAAGAGGCCTACCTCGTCCAAACATTTGAAGATGTCCATCGTTGAGCACTTCGACCCAAAGCTTTATACCTACAACAAGTTCTCAACAAAAAAGAATAGCAAGCGTATAGTGATAATATAAAAGGTTTTTACATTAGATAGAATAATCCATTAATAAACATAACAAACATGCCCATGGATAATAATCATATATTTTCACGATATCAATAAGACAGGAAAGGAGTATTTCTATTAATAAATGATCAGCGGAAGCAAAAACATTACAGACTTTTGTGTCGGCACGGTTCAAAACCAAGAAACTAAGTTCCTTCCAGCTGGACCTCCACCACTTCACTCCTCCACCAAAGGAAAGCTCATAGAAAGGAGACAATGGGGTTCTCCGAGAATAAGGGAAGAGCTTGGGGGATGAACACTATGTTCAGACTTGAGGGACAAAGGGATGCAGACTCAATATGAAGTAGTAATTTCTCCATAGTAACTTTTATCTCAAATTTGAATTATTTCTCCTCTTTTCCATAGCTCAGAATTGGCTCATTTATAGCCTTCAAATGGAACTGAAGGGCCGAGTCGAAACATTTCCATTATATGGAAGGTCAAGTATCAGAGATCTCCTGTCGTGACATGGAAACCTGACTCCATTTTTGTATTTTCTGGCACAAATCCTGATGTATGTGGGTTGTAGTGGAGCAGCCTGCATATACACATGTTGTATAGTAGGCAGGGTGCGTATATGTGGAAAAATATGTATTTTTAGCTCTCGATTCATCAAAAAGGGATGATAAGTCTACATAGGGAAATGGAAAAAGGCCCTTTGTACAAGATTGCAATGGTGAGGCAAATATTGATATAACAGATGCCCCCTAATGTGTGATATCAGAGGAGTATATGCGATGGCCGAAATACATTATAAACAACCCAGAAGTGGAGTGATGGGGACCCAACTAGAAATACTAGCTGCTCATTACATTCTGAATTGACTTTACATACATGGCTGCCAATAGAATACACTACAGATCCATGTGGAAAATATAACAAACAAGTGTCTGTGGCCATGAATAGGCAAATAAAAATGCGGTTAGATGCCAAAAGTTGTCATAGTCATGAACAAGGCCCAGTAGAACCAGTCTCAAAACTAATATGAAGATATATGTATACAATGGAGTACAATTTGATCTCCCATGATCACTGAATTCAAATAGGTACTGGTCCAATGAAAAGGAAGCAACAACTCAGGAAAGCTGCAGCCACATAGTGATGTCTTCAATTCTTCTACACTATCCACCAAAGGTGCAAGTCTACATTATGTGAATAAAGGAGTTGAGGTCGAACACAATGAGACATCGGTTGATTACCGGTCATTAAGGTATACCATTAAAAAACGCGAGACAACCTACCAATAATGAAAGTAGGTATCAAGGCACTGAGTAAATTCCTACAAGTGCGAATAAAGGAGTCGATGTCGAACACCTGAGGAATCCATTGATCAGGAGACATTGATGTATTCCCATCTGTCAATGGCGAGAGAGCCTGCCACTAATGACTGCAAGCTTCAAGGTACTCATAAAACTCTAGGTCCCATATCTAGAATAAATGAGCTAAAGTTGATGGAATGAGACCCGATGAAAGGAGAGAATTAAGGCATCTCTCATCAGTCAGCATGAGGAACAAAGCAGGAGCTTCATAATTTTGTGGAAATCAGATGAAGAACATGTTCACGAACCAACGACCCTGTGCGTCTTTTGCGTGTGCCAAGTGCAAGCGGTACACGAAAAAGACCCTTTGAATAGAAGCCAATGATGAAAACGGTTGACAAAGGCGAGGAAACCACCAATAATGCTAATGGAATCTAAGACACTACATGAATCCCAAAGTGTGAATAGATGTCTTGTTGTCGAACATAAGGTAAACCACCCAGTCAATGACCAATGATGAAATGTCGATTGTTGGGTTCAAGGTTACCTACTAATTATGAAAGTAGGGCCAAGGTGCATGATAAGACCACAGTATCATGTGACTCTGAGACAAACTGAGGGCATGGCTGACATGCAAAGTCAAGAATTCTGAGGAGTGGCCAACATAGGTTGATAGACTTCCTTTGAACAAGAGAATGAGACATATGATAGACTCTGGCAGCATGGACTCAATGATGTAACCATGAGATGCAGGAGGCATTAATAATGTTCTCCATAGGGACTGGAAGAATGATCGGTCGGTAGAGAAGACTCTGTAACGAGATCAGCTTCCTAAGGCCATGCTAAACCCAAAATTATGGTGACAAAAGGACTCAATAATTTTGTGCTCTGTTCAAAGGCGACATGACTGCTGCCAAATATAATATCGTACTCCCTTCTCATCCGTATTTTTTTTTCATAACAAATTAATGCTATGATACAAAGGAGGAAACAAGTGTCGCAAGTAAGAAAAACTAATTCCAGCAGTAGAACGCACCTATGCTCAATGCAAGTAAATGCATGCGGGAGATGGACACTCGGGGTGATGTTCCCTCCTAGGTATAGGGTGTCAAATTGCGAAGGATAAAAACAAGGCTCTGCTTGGTTGAGGATGCAAAATTGTTGAGGCAATGGTTTATAACGCAAAGAGAGAACTAGCTAAAGCCTCAATACTACAAGCAAGGGCATGAGATGCAATCACAACTTGTCACCAAAAAATGTCCTTTTTTATGTATTTTAGTCTACTTGGTGTGAAAAAGGGTAAACTTGTGCCAAATAGACATCCTTTCTAGTTCGATTTATGAGTGTGAAAGAGACACGTTCACTCGGCAATAGTTTCTCTTTTTGAAAACGAGTTGGAAAATAGATTAACTAATACTCACGACCTTTCAAGTCCACTTTTAACGAGTGTGAAAGGGACAAATCACTTGGAAATATTTTTGGTTTTTTAGACAAGTTAGAAAATATCTTAACTTGGACTCGTGGATGTTGTTCTAATCAACATGTAAAGGGGGAGGCCAAGGCTCCCATAACAACCTTCTGCGAAATGTCAGTATCTTACGAATAGCCGACGAAAGCTTGGGAAAACCCAAAGCTCTCCAAGTCAAGGAGGATAAAGCGCTAACAGAGTATACAGTTTCCATGATGGTTCGAATAATGTCTCTTACTAGAAAAGACATAGGTGGGGGTACGTGATACCCCACAAGGTCGTCCCAATTGAAGGGAACCTCTTCGAGACTTGGAGGGAGAGCACTCAGGGAGAGAATAAATCTCTCTCATTCAGAAGGGGTAGGATTAGGAATGTTGATGACATGATTGAAAGTTGCATCACCCTCCACAAGGAGAGTGGGATCGACTAGAGATTGCACTGGTACGACCACCTCTTAAAATCTAGGTTGAAGAGGATGTGTGGTATCAAGGATAGGGAAGACATCACCCTCAAGAATGGGAGTGAGGTCAGGAGAAGAAAGCATGGTGTCGATCGAAGGAGGAACAGGGTGCAGGGAAACCACAAATGTCTCAAAATCTGATGGGTCCTTGGGAGAGCTCCATGCTTCTGGTATCTCGGTAGTATCCAAACATAAACGAATAAGGTGACTTCCTTCACAAGTATTGTAAAGGAATTTAGGCTTACGTCTGAGACGTCTAGGTTTTTTTAAGCCCCTAGCATTGTTCACAATGGTCGGTGACATGCTCTCAACCTGACTGGCAGAGAGAGCGTCATCTCCTACATGATGAATAGAGGTTGGAGATGTGACATTGCTATGATTCGTGGTGAATAGAATGGTGCCCCCAACATTATTGGCAATGGTTGGGTGTGGGCTGTCAACATGATTTGCAGAAGATGTTGACCCATCTCCGACATGACTAGCAGAGGTTGGTGATGGAGCACCAGTATGAATGACAATGACTGGGATAGCAGTGGATTGTGGTATTCGATGCCAAGGTCCAAGGAAATATTGGCTTTGAAACATTGCAGGCCAAGAAGGATCCTCGTGTACCCCCTGTCTTGGCTCAGAAAAGTGCTATCCTCCGCAAAAATGGTCTGAAGAGGATTGTACGGGCATCATCACTGAAGTTTGTGAAGAGACCAAGGTAGGATAAGAATTATTAGAGTGATGATATATATTTCCCCCTTGTTAAGGGGTCTCATGAAGAGGGTATCCCAAATCATAAAACTGATTCTCCCCATATGAAACACCTGGAGATACATGTGGACCTGTCATGGGAAAAGTGTTCGAAGGAAACGACATGGCAGATGAAGGATACATGGATGGGGTGTAATAAGTGGAATAGGCACCCATCTGATCACTGGCTCCTGAAAATGAATAGCTAGTATTGGATCCATAAGAGGGAAGGTTACAACCTCTCATAGGGACACGACTCATATCAAACGAAGAAGTAGGCATCAAAGTCATGGTGACCCCAGATCTAATGCTAGGATTCATATACATGGACTAGGGAGAGGATTTCATGGGTGAAGGCATATTAACATAAAAATGACTAGAGACCCAAGGCGCAGACTGAGTGTTATAGTTCTGCATACCATTGTGAAAAGCAAAAGGGTCTGTCCCCATGAAATGATTAGGCATCATGGGGTGGGTAGTAGTAAACAATGGAGAAAAAGAAACTCCATTATCCATGATAATGAACCTCAATATAGACTCCTAAGGCCAACTAGTAGTCAAAGAGCATACCAAAAATTAAAACGGCCAATATGCATGCAAACAGGCTAAAGTGGTTGACTGGTCTCCCTCCCTAAAGAAGGTATGTCTCATCCAATAGGGACTTGAGACTCCTTACTAAATATCGAAGGTAACAAAATAATTTATAGGGGCCCTCATGGGCTTAACAACCAGTCGGTCAGACCCCCCCGAAGAGGTAATCCTTCATAAAGGTTGTGTGTTGTCCGACCCCTATCTGACCTAGGGTACAAGCATAATAACGCCTGCAAGTAACCTATGAGATACCTAAATCAAGCAACTAATAAACCACTATATAACCGATGCACAGGCGAGCAGTCGTAAGTAGCAAATCCCAAAACCTTGAAAGCACCGCCTCTCACAGAGGTATGGGCACTAGCAAGATCCCTAGATATGAATAAATCCACAGAAATATCTTTGACTCTAGGCGAGTATCCGGGGGATATCCATTCAACCAAATTTGCACAACCTCATGATTAACTCCGGTGTGAGCGGAGCCTCCTGATCTTACCAATTATACAATGGACTTCTCAACTCCTTTTCTCATATCACATATGCTAATTTAATTTCCTTGGAGAAGTTTACTCACAAAATCCTATTCCAAGGTACTAAATCCTAGACTAGTTTGTGCACCCTAGAAAATAAAATCGTGACTAATCAATTTTAGTTTAAAGCGTAAATTTTATTGGTCGTGATTACTCAAAAAGGTATGGAAGTGAAACTCATGATGTTATGACTCTGCAATAAATTAAATATGAATATAATGCAAAGTCTAACTTTAACTTTTCAATGAATGATATGCTTATAAAAATAGTGCAATGTTCAATTTCAACTCTGTAATTCAGAAGTAAAATGCAATCTTTCACTAAATGCACTAAGCTAATGATAAAAATTCAAAAGACAAAAAACGCCAAGCAATGAAAAATGCCTTTTTTTTTGTATTTTCAATATATTAAAAAAGAAAATGCATGGATTGATAAGCAACCTGATATATAAATTCTATTGTGTATAAATGAAATAACTCAAGAAGAATACCAAGTAGCAAAGCACACAGCCCAGAGTACAAGGACAATCAAAATGAAAAGATGAGAAGGACTCCGCCGAAAAATTAAACTCCATACAAGCTTCCTGTCATCCCAGAGATGCTTAACATACACTACAGAGACCTAAGAAGGCTTAGAAATCATCAAATCCCACCCAACAATCACCAAACCAAGCAAACAAGCAAGGAAAAAAGGTGTACACAACTGTTCAGGAAAATAGAGCGTATATACACAGCTTGCAGTGAGACAACACGCATATGTATGCAATTGTCAAGGCAAAAGACATGCATATGCTTTAAAACAAGGCCGGGCAAGGGAAAAAGGCTGAAAACTCAGACCAAGAGTGAACAGAATCTGTCAAGCAGTAATACAAAAAGAAACAAAAAGGAAAGAGAGCAATTCAAGGAGAAAAAGTACTCCAACCCTTAGAAAGAAGATCTATCCCCAATATGGTTGCCAATTATGTTATGAGGAAAAAACTCTCTATGTCTATGGTAAACCACAACAGATAGGTATGACTGCAAAAATCTACTCAATTCCAACATATGCTATATAAACCAATGCGCAAGCGAGATAAGAAAGAGGCCTACCTCATCCAAACGTTTCAAGATGTCCACCGTTGATCACTTTGAACCAAAGCTTTATACCTGCAACAAGTTCTCAACAAACAAGCATAGCAAGAATATAGTGATAATATAAAAGGTTAGCACATTATATAGCATAATCCATTAATAAACATAACAAACATGCCCATGGATAATAATCATATGTTTGCACGATATCAATAGGACGGGAAAGGAGTATTTCTATTAATAAATGATTAGCAGAAGCGAAAACATTACAGACTTCTGTGTCGGCATGGTTCAAAACCAAGAAACTAAGTTCCTTCCAATTGGGCCTCCACCACTTCACTCCTCCACCAAAGGCAAGCTCATAGAAATGAGACAATGGGGTTCTCCAACAATAAGGGAAGAGCTTGGGGGATGAACATTGTGTTCAGACTTGAGGGACAAAGGGATGTAGGCTCAATATGAAGTAGTAATTTTTCCAGAGTAACTTTGCTCTCAAAGTTGAATGCTTTCTCCTCTTTTCCATAGCTTGAAATTGTCTCATTTATAGCCTTCAAATGGAACTGAAGGGCCGAGTCAGAATGTTTCCAGTATATAGAAGGCCAAGGATCAAAGATCTCATGTCGTGACATGGAAACCCGACTCCATTTTTGTATTTTCTAGCACAAATCTCGATGTACACGGGTTGTAGTGGAGCAACCTACGTATACGCATGTTGTATAGTAGGCAGGGTGCGTATATGTGGGAAAATATGTATTTTTAGCTCTTGATTCATCAAAAAGGGATGAAAAGTTTGCATATGGAAATGGAAAAAGGCCCTTTGTGCAAGATTGCAATGGTGAGGCAAATCTTACTATAATAGAATGATGCATGTTTGCATGATCCATTTCCAATACCATTCACATATGAGGTATTGGAGAATTTAGGAGGCCAAGAGAATTACTCTTTCACAGATGGATTCTCGGGGTACCATCAGATAAATATTGCGTAGAAGAAAAGTAAAATACTACTTTCGTAACAAAGTGGGGAATTTATTAGTATACAGTAATTCCCTTTAGACTAAAGAACTCCCCTGTAATTTTTTCAAGAGTCGTGGTCGCAGTGTTCAAGGAATTTATTCATAAGTTTCTTGGTGGACCTATGTTCAATTTACTGAAGGATCACATAGAAGTGCTTAGGATAATGTTGGATAGGTGTAGACAGTATCCGATTTTGTTGAATTCA
Organism: Picea engelmannii; assembly: GCA_009831015.1. Taxonomy (NCBI): domain Eukaryota; kingdom Viridiplantae; phylum Streptophyta; class Pinopsida; order Pinales; family Pinaceae; genus Picea; species Picea engelmannii. Next base: position 93,754 of record ML786716.1, on the reverse strand, counting down.
AAGTGTATTTTTTTCATGCCATTTGAAATTATGTTGGGCCATGTGGTTTGCAAGAAGAGATTACTAGTGGATCCAGCCAAGATTGCAGTGATTGTGGATTTTGAACCACCTACATCAGTCAAACAATTGAGGGAAACTCTGGGTCACACAATATATTATAAGAAGCTTATCAAAGGATAAGTGTAGATCAAAACACCTATGGAGAAATTGTTGAAGAATGAGGAAAAGTTCCAGTGGAACAAGGATAGTCAGAGGGGTTTGGACACCTTAAAACAAAAATTAGTGACCGCACCAATTTTGATATTTCAAGATTGGGACAAGGAGTTCCATGGTCATGTAGATGCATCGTCCATATATTTGTTCATATTATTATCCCAAACATGCAAAGGAGACATAGATCACTCCACTAGACGATGTGCACGCATGACCTGATCCTATCGCTAGATTAGAACAGAGATATGTGAACCACCGAGGTATGATGGATTGACTGATATAAGATTGTTATATTAATGCAAGGAAGGTTTGGTATTAAGGTAGAAAATATTGAATAGAAGTTTAAAAGGGAGAGTGATCGAGAAAGTCATGTTGAGCAGTGAATAACCTTATGTAATTCAGTACTGGAGACAAAATGGACAAACAGTTTTATACACACACTAGATATAATTCTGAAGAACTGGTATCTAGAGATGGAAATGCGTAGAGAAACAACCAATTGGGGTGCATTGACTCAGAGGTTCAAGGTAACATTTACATTTGAACATGAATATCCATTAATAGATGCAGTGTTATAGGATATTCAAACCAAGATATTCTCAAAAGAAGGGTCGAAGGAGGTGGTACCAGTATGTGATGCGCATAGAGCTGCTATGAATGTCCATGATTTATTGGAGTGTTACAATGTTGCTAAGGAAGAACATGATGAAGAAGATCCTGGTAATATGCAAGTACGTGAAACAGAAGGAGAACGGGTAGTAGAAGGACCAAAGCTCGAGTATTAAGGTAAACATTGGGATGACAGAGAATCCAAAGTTTGGGCAGATAGGGGATTACTAGAGTAATGAAACAATAAAGAATATTGTAGACTTACTACGCGAATATCAATACCTACTCCCAACTACATTTTCAGAGATGAAGGGGATAGCTAGGGACTTGGGAGAGATGAACATTCCTTTGAAACCAGGTGCTAAGCTAGTGCAACAGAGACCTTATAGGTTAAATACGAAGTACAAGGAGAAGGTGAAAGACGAAATATAAAGGATGTTTGATGCATGAATTATTGAACCGGTGGAAGAATGAGAGTGCATCAGTCCAATGGTAGTGCAAGACAAGAAGATAGGAGGAATTAGGATTTTCATGGATCTAAGGAAGCTGAAAGATGCATGTTTGCATGACCCATTTCAAACACCATTCACATATGAGGTATTGGAGAATGTAGGAGGAAAAGAGACTTACTCTTTCATAGATGTATTCTTGGGGTACCATCAGATAAATATTGCGTAGGAAGATAAGTAAAAGACTACTTTCATGGTAGAGTGGGGGATTTATCAGTATACAATAATTCTCTTTGGATTGAAGAATGCCCCTGCAGTTTTTTCAAGAGTCGCAGTCGCAACGTTCAAGGAATTTATTCATAAGTTTCTTTAAGTATATTTAGACGATTGGACTGTGTTCATTCCACTGAAGGATCACATATAAGTTCTTAGGATAATGTTGGATAGGTCTATACAATATCATATTTCATTGAATTTAAAGTGTTTTTTCTGGATTGATTCTGGATTTAGAACCACCTACATCAGTCAGAAAGTTGAGGGAAACTCTAGCTCACACAAGATATTATAATAATTTTATCAAAGGATATGCATATATCACAACACCTATGGATAATTTGTTGAAGAAGGAGGCGAAGTTCCAGTGGAACAAAGACTTTCAGAGGGGTTTGGACACCTTAAAACAAAAATTAGTGACTGCGCTGACTTCGATCTTTCCATATTGGAACAAGGAGTTCCATGTTCATGTAGATGCATCTTCCATATCTTTGGGTGTATTATTATCTCAACTAGGGGAAGGAGACATAGATCAATCCACTAGACGATGTGCACATATGACTCGATCCTAGCGCTAGATTGGAACAAAGTTATGTGATCCACCCAAGTATGATGGATTGACTTATATAAGCTTGTTTGTAAATGCATTTGAGTTGCAGGTACCCAAACAACAAAGGATTTTGGCACTATATGTTTTCTTAAATGCAACTCCAACCAAATGGTGGGTTGCACGTAGAGAGGGGATGGAATACTAGTCACAGTCTATAAGACTAATGCAAGTAAGGTTTGGCACTAAGATAGAAAATATTGCGCATAATTTTACAAGGGATAGTGATGGAACAAGTCATGTTGAGAATTTCATAACCTTATGGAATTCAGTATTAGATATAGAATGGACACACAAGTTTATACACACACTAGATACAATTCCAAAGAACTGGTATCTAGAGATGGAAATGCGCAAAGAAACAACCGACTGGGACGCATTGACTCAGAGGTTCAAGGTAAAATTTATATTTGAACATGAATATCCATTAATAGATGCAGTGCTACAGGCTATTCAAACCAAGATCTTCTCAGAATAAGGGCCGAAGGAGGTGGTACCAGTCTGTGATGCCCACAAAGTTGCAATGAATGTCCATGAGTTATTGGAGTGTTGCAATGTTTCTAAGGAAGAAAATGATGAAGAAGGTCCCAGGAATGTGAAAGTACATGAAACAGAAGGAGAATGGGTAGTCGAAGGACTAGAGATCGAGCATGAAGGTAAACATTGGGATGATAGAGAATCAAAAGTTTGTGCAGATAGGAGATTACTAGAGTGATGAAACAATGGATAAGATTGCAAACTTATTGCATGAATATCAACACCTATTCCCAGCTACATTTTTCAGAGATGAAGGGGATAGCTAGGGACTTAGGAGAGATGAAGATTCCTTTGAAACCAAGTGCTAAGGTAGTGTGACAGAGACCTTATAAGTTAAATATGAAGTGCAAGGAGAAGGTGAAAGATGAAATATACAGCATGTTGGATGTAGGAATTGTTAGCACTTGGTAAATTTCCTAGAGGTTGAAAAAAGAAGAAATCTACGAAGGTAACCTTAACCAACTACTTTTAAAGCTGGGATCTAGCCCTTCCAGCTTCAGAGAGGGATCTCTCTATATGATTTAGCTTTGTTTTAATTTCAGATATTAGGCTAGTTAAAAGAATTGTTGGTTTTGTTGTAAAGGGTTTTTAAAGTTGGTTGAGACAAACTACACATCCATTGGGCTATGGGGTCTGTGTTTAATCAAATCTGAGAAATAACCAGAAACACTAAAGAAGATTTTCACAGGGCGAGGTAATACATTCACTGGATCTTTTAGTAATTAAAATGATGAATGGAAGAACAGATGAGGAAAATAACTTCAACTAACAAGCAGTTAAGAATTTCTTAATTGAAGATATTAGAAGATAAACATTTAAATCTTTTAGAATCGGAAACAGGGTATCAAAGATAAATCCTGCAACATAACGCTATTGATAAAGATTAGATTCAGAAAACAAAATGAATACAGAGAAAGAAAACATTTAACTTAGAAAATCACATCATCAGTGAACATACGCAAGAATCCTGTAAAATGCCTCTTCTTTATTAATGGTGGATCTCTTCAAAAATGATACAGTTTGATAGCAATAGGGTGTGCGAATCAACAACCCTCAATACATCGGAAAATGAATTATTTGTAATACAAAATACATACGCTCCTTTCATAACTGATCAGGATGTGCTCATACTATTTTTAGACTAACTAACTTAACTAATCAAAACTGTTTTGATGACTCATTACAACTGTATGCTGAATTTCTGGGGTAGGCCGTTGGCGTCCATCTTCTGCATGGAGAAATTGAAACTGTCAGCTTGGAAATAGACGAACATGTAAGCCAGAATGGATGAGTACCTAAACATGCCTTCTTTGGCGAAATTAACAAATTGCTCATGGATATTATTGGCCAAGAAGGTGTTGTAGTCAAACTGCGTGGTCGGTTGTTCATCGTTTGAGAAGATGGACAGGAAACCCAGGATGGGCTCATCCACCCACTAATCAGAATAGTATCCAATCAGGGCACACAGAGAAGAAATAATTTGATTTCCTCTGGTGGAAAACATGGAAGAAGGATACGGGGGATTGGTAGATGGGAGTGGAGTGGAAGTGGGAAGAAAAAGCTCGAAAATCTGAGCTCTCTGTGGGAACGTCATTTTCTGGTATAGCTCGGTGAGGATTTCTAAATTAAAGGGGGACACAGATTCCACTCGGGTAATTTGTAACATCTGGGCAATATCTTCAGGGGTGATGAAGAAAAGAACGTCTCTAGATGAAGAAAGGATGGCTTTTTGGTCGGGGACGTAGTGGGCCTGGCATTGGAGGGAAAACTCGGGGAAATTATGAATCTGGGGGAAAATATACAGTGGCAAATTGGACTCCCAGAGTCCAATTTCGTCACTCTGGTCCAGGAAAACCTCTCGGAGCCACGACTGGAGATCAGAGAAGTCGAAACTGCATATAGTATCGGCTATCAAGCGATCTTTATCGACCAGGGGAATTTTATCCAAGTCAACCGGAGGAGGAACGAACGGATTCTCTTCCTCTTCAACTTGCTTTGTCTTAGACACCATTTCAGCAACTGTACCTGCAATACACAATGCGTTAGTGGGGTCAACTGACTGTAGGTGAAAACGATGCGGGAACAATGGAGGAATAGGAGGTTTCTGGCGCGATGGATGAATAACGAATACAAAGGGAAACAGTAGTTTTATTCAAAAATGGGTCGGTCGGACCCCCGGATGGGGTGTCAGCAGAGACCACGCGGCAATCGGAGAAGGGCGAGGACAGCCAGCAGGGCACGGAGCCACGTGAAGGGCTCGTGCCCCCACCTGCCATCCTCCCGCAAATTTAATCCCCCCCATGTTAATACGCGTGAGCATTAACGCCCTCTCCTTCATCGAGTTTGATATCGAACAGCAACAGGTTATGGCTCATCGTTCGCATTTTTGGAGGGTGAGACTCCCACGAGCCAGCTTTGGCAAACCTCTGGTTTCTCTCCCTTCAGCTTGGATTCTCGCCTGCTACATCCGCCTCCCAATGCCAAAACACAAGAAACGACCGCGAGGGAAGCCGCGACGCGGCTCCCCCTGGAGACCCTGTCGTCCAGAGGCACCCCCCTCCACGCAACCAACTGAGTTTGAAACCGCCCGCATCATGTCTCTAGTTCCTCATTTACATAGCTCAGTCTGGCGTATGCTACACCCTCCGTCAATAACTAATTCTCCTGCGCCACCCTCCCGAGCTCTTCCGAGCTTCCCCGCCACCCTGCACCCTCCAACCTCGCAAGCCAACTCCCATGAGAATTGTGCCTCAGCAGATCCACTCCGCAGTGAGCAGCTTCGGGAGAAGATCTCAATCCTCCACGGTCTGGTCTTTGACCTCCGCCAGGGGGTGGACGACTTGAGGTTTCGTCTCGAGGACAACACTGAGAAACTTGACCTCTTTCTCCAGCTCCTCTCGGCCCTGCAAGCCGCTGTCCCCACGCACTCGACAAAAGAGAATGCCAGGCCTGAACCCATGGAGGATCACGTGGATATCCAGTCCGACAAGCGACAGGCAGCAGGCGCCACCACCCAAGGAGAAACTACAGCAGAGCCTCCCAGTGCAGAACCGGTAGAGCAAAAAGATGATCATGAGCTTGGCACAGAATCTACAGCAAAGGAAAATACGCACACAGGTCTGGGCTCTGACAAAAAAGCGAAAGATTACGAGCTATGGGGAGACGGTACAACGATCGTGGAAGAGGAGTCGTGGCCTGGAGACCTCCAAGGCACCAAGCAAGGCTACGCCTCCACAACTTAGACCATGTGTCAGGTTCTCAGCTCATGTTGTCCAGCTACTAGTCTATGTGTCAAGTTCTTAGTTTATAAGTTTTCAGACTATTTAGACATATCACTTTTTAATAGC
>ML786716.1:27354-73040 GCA_009831015.1 Picea engelmannii | reverse complement strand
TTGTTGTTGTTGTTGTTGTTGACGGCCTTGGAGAGCATGCTCCAAAAAAACTCTTTTCACACAAGAAAAAAAATTTCGCTTCTCGATGACAACAAGGGTTAGATCTCGGTTAGCTTACCCGGAAGATGCACCTTTTCCTATCTATTTATGATTTACTGAGATCGCACAAGGCACAGGGCAAAGAGCATACGCAGATCTAAAAGAGTAGCAGCCCGGAAAAAAAAAAATACAAACCGAAATAAAATCAAAACTTTGCAAAAATTTAAAAATGTGTATTCAGACTTTATACCTCCGGATTCTGACTGTAATGGCCGTATCTTGGGAAAACAGAAACCTTTTCGAGTGAAACGAAAAGTGTTCCTGAATGAAAAGCGTGCTCCAGACGCAATGGAACAGTTCTTTCAGCCCAGAAATGTACATAAATTCCATAAAATGGAGATGAGGCAACTCGGCTTCACGATCTCGATCTACAACAGGAGCGGGTCTTCAAACAGGCTCTGATACCATGTTCGACAACACAGGTATTCCAACAGAGGACGAACACATTTAGTAACCACTCACATAACCAGATCAAATATCAACACACCAATGTTTTCACGTGGTAAAACCCCTATGGGGAAACATCCACGGCCCCAGCCAACGCGACCACTTGGAGCAGTTTATGAATGCAAAGAAAAAGATTACAGAGAGATTTTACAAGAGAGTTTCTCACAATAGATCATCATCAAATGACCCTCCATGCTCTTTAAATAGAGATCATGGACCAATCGGGTGTTAAGCCACGGATCAATGGCTGTTAAGATCGAGGAGAGTATGAATCGTCGGATCACTCTATGTCAGGAACATATCGTGACCGTCGGATTGCCTAACTACAAGTGCATACTAATGCATACTAAAGAAACACACTTTTACCTAACGACATATTAGACCAAGTAGATCTTAACTAACTCCTAAGTGTCTAAATATCCTAACAGTAGTGTGGTGGGACCAATTGAAGCAAGTGGAACATGTTGATGAAATTAGGATCACTTGGAAACAATTCAAGAAGTACTTCTAGAAGGAGTACCTCTCAGAGCATTTCTATGACAAGGAAATGCTTGATTTCTTTAAACTCAAGTTGGGAAGCATGACTATGGAAAAATATGAGAAGAAGTTCTTGGGATTGTTAAAGTATGTCAGGTTGATTGGTGATGAGAAAGTGAAAATACAGAGATTTATAAGTGGATTTCCAGCCTTCTATAAGGAAAAGATCAAGTATGGTGAACCCAAAACCTTGACTGAGGCCATTAGGAAGGCTAAATACTTGTACGAGCAAGGCCAAGGAAGAGAATCCCTGCAAAAATCTTGGAAGGAAAAGAAGAATTAGAAGTCTGATCAGAGGAGGAAAGGATTCAAACCTCCCTTCAATAGGAATGAGCCTAATAGAGATCATCAAGATCAGTATGCTAAGGAGGATTTCAAGAAGGAAGACTCCTTGGGAAAAAGGGGAAGACCACTGATCCAATACTGGGGTGAAAGGAATATCAGTTGTACAAGGATTTCCCACACAGAATGGATAGAGTGAAGATTGTGCACAACATCCAAGAGGCTACAACAGTCAAAGATATGGGGAGAATCTATGCAGCTTTAAATGATCGACAAGTAGAGTACCAGTCCAATATGATCGAGGTGGAAGGTAAGATCATAAATCAACTTGTTTCTATTTTGATTGATTAAGAAGCAATTCATTGTTACATTGATCCTAAGATAGTGGATAGATTACATTTGGAGAAAAGTAAACTTGGAAAAACAAGTTTGGTTCAGTTAGCCACTAGAACCAAAAGAAGAATCCATGATATGGTCAGAGGTTGTTCCATAAGTCTTAATGGTGTGAATACTAGTATTGATCTAAACATCATACCATTGGGGTCTTATGATATTTTGATTGGAATGGATTGGTTGGACAAGCATCATGATGTCCTAGATTTTCATAACAAGACATTTACATGTATTGATGGAAATGGAAAACAGAGCACTGTGAGAGGAGTTCCAAGACCCATCTCTATAAGGGAGATTTTGGCCTTACAGCTGAAAATATGTTTTAGAAAAGGATGTCAACTGTATGCATCCCATGTGGAGGATCCAGTTGATACAAAGGGGCCAAGCCTTGAATATTTTTCAGTGCTACAATAATTTGAAGATGTATTCCAAGAAATACCTGGAATGCCACCAAGAAGGGAGATAGATTTCTCAATTGATTTAGTGCCAGGAGTTGCTCCAGTGTCAAAAATACCTTACAGAATGAGCACACTAGAATTAAAAGAATTACAAATGCAGTTGGAAGAATTGTTGAAGAAAGGGTACATACGTCCAAGTGTTTCACCTTGGGGAGCACCAGTACTTTTTATCAAAAATAAGGATGGAACCTTGAGGCTGTGTATTGACTTCCGATACCTAAACAAGTACACTATAAAGAACAAGTATCCTTTACCCAGAATTGATGACCTCTTTGATCAGCTAAGAGGAGAAAATATATTTTCAAATATTGACATGAGGGAAGGATACCATCAGGTAAGAATCAAGGAAGAAGACATTCATAAGACAACCTTTAGGACCAGGTATGGGCACTATCAATTTGTAGCGGTGCCTTTTGGACTAACCAATGCACCAGTTGTATCCATGTGCTTAATGAATGACATATTCAAAAAATATTTGGACAAGTTTGTCATAGTATTCCTGGATGACATACTTATCTATTCTAAGTCTGAAGAGGAGCATGAACATCACTTGAGATTGGTGTTGCAAGTACTAAGAGAACATCAGTTGTATGCCAAATTGAGTAAGTGTTATTTTTACCAAAAGCAGATCCATTACTTGGGACACATTATTTCAGAGCAGGGCATAGCGGTAGATCCAGAGAAGATTGAAGCCATTAGAGGATAGCCAACACCCAAAAATGTGTCAGACGTCAGATCTTTTATGGGATTAGTCGGCTACTACATAAGGTTCATAGTAGGTTTCTCTAATATTGCTCATCCCATCACTTCTTTGAAAAAGAAGGGGGCTAAATTTGAATGGACACTCAAATGTGAAAATAATTTTAATCTGTTGAAGGATTACTTACTAGTGCACCTGTATTAAAGATTGATGACCCAGATGAAAATTTTGTGGTATGTACAGATGCTTGTAAGGAAGGACTTGCGGGGAGTCCTCACGCAAAATGGACATGTCATTGGATATGAGTCCAGAAAGCTTAAGGAACATGAGAGGAACTATGCCATGCGTGACTTGGAACTTGCTGCCATTGTTCATGCCTTGAGGATGTGGAGGCATTATCTCAAGGGGAAGAAATTTGAATTAAGAACAGACCACATTGGTCTGAAGTATATTTTTGAACAACCGACCTTGAATGCCATGCAAACAAGATGGTTGGAATTTTTAAGTGAATATGAATTCGATATCAAGCATATCAAGGGAAAGGAGAATAAAGTTGTCGATGCACTTAGTAAAAGAGTGCATCTCATGCATGCTACTGTTGTCAGTATGCATCAGTCATACTTGAAGAGAATAATTTTAGATGGTCTTGTTACAGATCATCATTACCTACAGGTAAAGGAAAACTTATAGCAAGGAAATGTATAGCATAAAGTAAAGGAGTACGAGATAAAGGAAGATGGATTACTCATGCATAAAAACAGAATCTATGTTCCTAGTTCTGGAGAAATGAGGAATTTGGTACTGAAGGAAATGCATGATGTTCCTTATGATGGACATCCCGGTTACCAAAAAACAATTACAACAGTAAGAAGCCAATTCTTTTGGCCGGGAATGAAGAAGGATGTCAATGTATGGAATGTCAGAAGGTGAAGGTTGAGCATAGGAACCCAATGGGTTTGTTGTAGCCATTGCCTATTCCAGAGAAGAAATGGGAAGTGATCACCATGGATTTCATCATAGGATTACCCAGAACGAATAAGCAACACGATTCAATAATGGTGGTTGTTGAAAAATTAACAAAGGCTGCTCATTTTGTGCCTTTGAAGACAACACATACAACAACTAATATTGCAGAGATTTTCATGAAGGAAATTGTTAGGTTGCATGGGATACCTAGGACAATCGTCTCGGAAAGAGATACGAAGTTTACCTCCAATTTTTGGAAAGGATTATTTAAAGGATTTGGCACAAATCTAAACTTTAGCACAACATATTAGCCCCAAACAGATGGGAAAATAGAGAGGGTCAATCGAATAATTGAAGACATGCTAAGAATGTATGTGATGGATAAGCCATCTAAGTGGGAAGATTACTTACACTTGGTTGAGTTTTCATATAAAAATGGGTATCAATATTCATTGAGAATGAGCCCATTTGAAGCCTTGTATGGTAGGAAATGCAATACTCCAGTGAGTTGGGACAACCTAGCAGATAGAGTGGTACTTGGGTTGGAGTTGCTCAAGGACATGGAAGAGCAGGTGGTCAATATTAAGCAGAATTTAAAGGTAGCTCAGGATAGACAAAAAGTTTATGCAGAAAAGAACAGGACAGTTAGAGAATTTAAAGTAGGGGAGCATGTACTTTTGAAAGTGAAGCCCAAGAAAAGATCCTTGAAATTGGGTAGTTGTACAAAGATGGCAGCCGAATTATGTGGTCCATTTGAAATATTGGACAGAATAGGGTCAGTTGCATACATGCTTGCATTTCCTGCTTCCATGAATGTGCATAATGTATTTCATGTATCTTTGCTAAAGAAATATGTACATGATCCTAACCATGTTATTGATTAGCATCTGATTCAGGTAGAGATGGAGGGATACTTTCAGGTTCAACTGGTGTTGGTATTGGACAGAAAAATCAAAATGCTAGAGAATCGAGTTATAGAACTGGTAAAAGTTCAATGGACCTGCTACGGTACTGAATATGCTACCTGGGAGCATGAAGATGCCATGCGGGAAGAGTACCTGCAACTTTTTGAATAAATTTGAGATTTTGATATCTGTTTGTATATGCACTAAGGACAGTGCCAAAATAAGGGGGAGGGGATGTAACACCCCAGGTTTTGAACCCCCATTTTTTAAAAATAAATGTATTGTTTCAATGCTGAGAGGCTTGAGTGCCCAAACATTTATTAAAGGGCCAATATGCCCAAGAAATGTAATGTTTTGATCATTAATAATAATAAACACATCGTTGGCTGCTAGATGGACAAGGACTAGAGTTATAGGGATCTATGATTCCACAAGAGAGGGAGCTTGAGGGACTAAGTGTTATTCCTATTTTCTTATTACCCTTTTTTCTAAGGGAGGGAATCAGTTACGTGAACTTCTTGAGGAAGGCCAGGAGGTTCTTATTTTCCCCACAAGGTTACTTAAACCCGCCTCTGGTCTGATGGGGGGGTTCGACAGATGACTTGTGCATTGTTTTCTCATTCACTCACCCATTCCTTCCTCACACACTCCCATGCACTCCCTGACACATTCATCGACCCATCCTCACCTGGGCCTTGGTTGACAAAGAGAAAGGAAATGGAGTTACTAAAGAAATAGCCACGGGATAGTTGGTTGTAGTGGTCGCTGTTATGATCCAACTGTGACCTGGGGCCTGCATGTTTGAAATGCATTGGCCTGTGCCATGTTTTTCTCACAACTGCGAGTCCCGAGAGTTCCATCATTGAGATTCCATACCAGTTGTGTTGGAAGCCCTAGAAGGAAGGAGAAGGACTACCTAAGGGACTGCGTGGAAGAGAAGGGTGGAGGTCCATTCTCTCAGGTGGCAAAGGCTAGGTAGAAGAGAGATGGGTACTTGTATTGTTTTGGGTGTCAAGAATCCTATGAGATCCTGAGAGATGACTGGTTTGGGAACCCAATTACACTCTGGAATCGTCCTTGTGGATTCATAGCCCTATCTCGGGGGTGACACCATTGTTGAGATTGGGAGCAGTGGTGTCTACGGTTGGGTGGAATGTCCTTGGTCTAATGAGTAAGCTAGATAAGAAGGCTGAAAAGTGTATATTTATTGGGTATAATGATGGTCTCAAAGGTTATAATCTTTGGAACCCAAAAACTAAGAAGGTTGTGTATAGTCGAGATGTGGTATTTAGAGAAATGAAGGATGTTTTCAAACAGGAAGTCCTACCAAGTAAGGAAGAACTAGAGAAAATAGAATTTGAGCCAAAGGATGATGAATCAGAATCTACAGAAAAACAAGAATTAGAAGAAAAAGAACCTCAAACTCCATTATTGACAAGATCAGTGTGGGAAAAAAGGCTACCGGAAAGGTATACTCCATATGATTTCCATTCAAATTTTGCTTTGTCTATTACTGATGATTATCCTAGAACTGTTAGGGATGCAGTGGATTCATAGGATGGAAAACTCTGGAAAAAGGCCATGGTTGAAGAAATGACAGCCTTGGATAAGAATGAGGCTTGGGATCTAGTGGAGTTGTCGACTGGAAGAAATCCCATTGCTGGAAAATGGGTATTTAAAAAGAAGCTGAATGAAAAAGGAAAAGTGGAGAAATACAAAGCTCGGTTAGTAGAAAAGGTTTATTCCTAGGTTGAGGGAATTGATTTTGGTAAGATTTTTTCTCATGTTGCCAAGTTAACTTCTATTAGATTTATGTTATATGTTGTTGCTACATTTTATTTTGAAGTAGAACATATGGATGTGAAGACAACATTACTACATGGGGATCTAGAAGAAGAAATATATATGAAGCATCCAGAAGGTTTTTCTATGAAGGGAAAGAAGGAGTTGGTATGCAAGCTAAAAAAGTCCATGTATGGTTTAAAACAATCACCAAGGATGTGGTATCAAAAATTTGATACTTATATGTTGGGACTTGGCTTCACGAGAAGCAAAGAGAATAAATGTGTGTATTTTAAATTAATTGGTGATCATTTTATTCATCTGGTCTTGTATGTGGATGACATGTTGTTGTTAGGAAACAATAAGGAGATTATCCAACATGTGAAAACTCAATTGTCCTCTAAATTTGACATGAAGGATCTTGGTGCTGCAAATTTCATTTTGGGAATGGAAATTAAAAGAGATCAGAAAAAATAGGAAACTCTCTTTAAATTAGAGAAAATATGTCGAGACAATATTGCAGAGGTTTAATATGCAGGAATATAAATCAGTCAGGATCCCTATTCCTATAAGTGTAAAGTTATATGCAGATCAGTGTCCCAAGACAAGTGAAGGGGAGGAGGACATGTCTCATGTTCCATATGCGAGTGTGGTTGGTAGTTTGATGTATGCAATGTTTTGTACTAGACCGGACATTGCACATGCAGTGGGAGTTTTGAGCAGGTATATGTCAAAACCAGGAAAGGAGCATTAGACAGCAGTAAAGAGGATTTTCAGGTAGTTGTGTGGCACTACTAGTTATGGATTGTGCTACCAAGGGAGACCAAGTTTGGATAGAGTGTTTGACATACATGGCTTTGTGGATGCAGACTGGGCTAGATATATGGATCGTAGGAGATCTACAAGCGGGTATGTGTTTAACCTGTTTGGAGGAGAAATCAATTGGATGAGCAAAAGACAGTCTGTAGTGGCACTTTTGACTACATAAGTTGAATACATCGCAACCACTCATGAAACAAAGGAAGCAATATGGTTACAAAGATTGTGTTCAGGTATTGGTTTGGTATAGCAAGATGTAAGGATAGATTTTGACAGTCAAAGTGCAATTTTTCTTGTGAAGAACACGACTTACCATTCAAAGACAAAGCATATCGATGTTCAATATCATTTTGTGAGAGACATGGTTGAAGAAAATAAGGTGTTTCTGATGAAGGTGGACACTTTGAAGAATGATGCAGATTCATTAACAAAATATGTGAGCACTGAGAAGTTCTCTTGGTGTAGAGGATCTATGGGCATTTTTGCCCTAGATTTTCTACTATGTAATCTTGTAACCCCTTGTATGCAAAGAAAACAACAAGTGGGAGAATGTTGGGTATGTGTTATATTCTTTGCATGAGTAGATGTAGTGGTTGTTATGTTGCGATGGGGGGTTTTAGGACCCCTACATTACATAGGGGGGTTTGAGGGGGGGGAACTAGTCCCCCCCTTTTGTGGAGGTTCAGGGGCAACACGCCCAAATTTTGTTTTTTCCTCGGGAAATGTGTCAAATTGTTTGCCTTGTTTTTCATGTCACCTCGATTATCGTGTCCATTGTTGGGTAGTTTTTCGGCACATGGTTTTTTCTGATGGTTTTCTATTTCTGGTTAAGGAATTAGAGTTGTTGACTAATCCAGATCATTGGTTTAGGGTTTTGGATGTCGTTGGCTCCTATATGTATATTGTATTGTAAACAATGTATGATATGAATGAATATAGAATATAATGGTTTTCCTAGTTTGGGTTTCCACGAGAAAAATCTATGTGTAATGTGTGTATTTTCCATTGTATATTTTTTGTTCTTTTATTGAAAATATGTTTTCACTAAAATATTGTACAAGGTTAAATCTACAATTACTTCACAGACATCGTGTAGTTTCTAAGTACATGAATGGCTCCATTAGACATGACAGTTGCACAGAAGAAACAATTAGTAGTGAAAGCATCAGATTATCAGTTGATTGTAGGGAATTTATACAAGTTGACTGTAGATGGAATATTGAGACGATGTTTCCTGGAACATGAAAGACCGATGATACTCGCAGAAGCGCATGAAGGGATTGTGGGAGGACATTATGCAGGAAAAGTGACAGTGCAAAATATTTTGTGTGTAGGGATCTGGTGGCCCGCACTTCATAAAGATGATAAGGAATACTACCAGTCATGGGATGTATGTCAAAGAGTGGGAAATCCATTCAGGAGGGATGAAATTCCTTTAAATCCATAGGTTGCATTGCAAGCATTTGATAAATGGGCCATAAACTTTGTGGGGCCAATAAACGCACAAGAAATAAGATTAGGGTAAAGGTACATAATCATTGCAGTGGAGTATTTGAAAAGATGGGAAGAAGCAGCACCAGTCACAGACTACACCACAGAGACTACTATACAATATTTTTTTAAGAATGTAGTCACACGATTTGGATGTCCACACATTTTACTCAGTGATCAAGTAACACACTTCGTGAATAACACAATTGCAACATTGACTGAGGAGTTTCAAATTCATCATCAAAAGAGTACCTCATATCATCCTCGGGCCAATGGGACAGTGGAATCTTTCAATAAAATCCTATAGAATGATTTGACAAAGATTTGCAATGTAGGGAGAGATGATTGGGACTTAAGATTTCTTATAGTTTTATGGGCCTAGAGGACTACTAGTAAAACATTGACAGGGCATACACCTTTCAGGTTGGTCTATGGGAAAGAAGTAGTGATGCCAATGGAGTTTATTTTACCTAGCCTACGTGTTGTAGTGATAACTGATATTTTGGAATCGTGCACAGTAGAGGAGAGATTGTCGCGGTTGGTACAACTTGAGGAAGATCAGTTTATTGCAGGTTTCCATCAACAAGTTCAGAAGGCAAGAGAGAAGGCATGGAATGATAGACACATTAAATAGAAAAAGTTCCAAGTGGGAGACTTAGTCTTACTCTATTATAGTAATACTATGCAACAACCAAGGAATTTTTGAATGCATTGGTGTTATAACCCTAAATTGCACCACACATGTTTACATGGCATCAAGCAAACTCATATACCTTCTTTGCCAAAACTCTGCTGAACAACTCTTTGGAAATCCTCTTGTGTCAAGGCCCGCGCGCCCTAACCCATTACTGCATGCATACACACGTTGGCTGACTCACAACATCCCGCGTGTACCTACAAAAGCATGAAAAAAGGAAAGTTGTCGACGGAACAAAAAGCTATGGGCCAGTTAACTGAAACTCCCGGCCATGCATGGCCGAGGGTTCATCCAAAACCCTAGCTCCTTCTAGCCTATAAAAGAAGGGGTAGGGGTACCATTTGGAAGAGGAAAAAAGATAGCGAAGAAAATTTTCCCATTTATGTATTCCATTGTCCCAACCCTTTAGCCTTTCCTCATGCCAAAGGAGATTTAACACAAAGCAGTTGAAGGACAGAAGAAGAGGAGCCCAGGATCAGGTTCAAGGAGCGGTGGCCGGTCTCAGCTTTTGTAAGTTAATTCACTTTAACTAATAAAAAGAATGATTTTCTCGTCCCGAATCATGAATTGTCTATGGTTTGATTAGTTTATGTTTGATTTCTAACCCTTGAGTATAGAAGTAGCATGCATGCATAGTTGTTGTTTGTCTTGAGTGCAGGTCATCTTTGGAAGGAGCATTGAGAACAAGTGGTCAAGCACAATGGAGGATCGACATCGAACGTCGGTAATAAGGTAGGTGGTCCTTTTCCATGCATTTACTGAGAAAAAGGGATTTAAATCTTGGGATGCAGGTAAAAAAGTAGTTTATATTCGGTCAAATCTGCATGCAAAGTCTGACCCTAATTTTCTAGTTCGTAGGGTGTTTTTCCCAACAACGGAATTGGTGACTGTACTGGGGAGAATACTCTTTAGGGTTCCTGGATTTATTTAAGTTTTTGGGTAGTTTAAAGACTAGGTTTTTTGTTTTTTCTTTTCCTGTCTTTTCTTTTTCTGTAAGGTCTGAGTTAGCAGGGAGTTTGGTTTTCCATACCAGCTTTCCCTGACTTTTGCTTGACTGTATTTTTCGGGACACACAGAGGTACACGTGGCCTGCAGAACACCTGAACGCGTGTACCCGCACCCTATCCTCTGACAGCTCGCGTGTGAATGCTAGCTGTAGAGATAGCAGTAGCGTGTAGGATTTCAGAGAACCTTAGAGGCAGTCCTCCTCTTCCTTGTCAGAATCACACATTCTCAGGGGGTTTTTTGGAATCCTGTCTGAGTCTTGCTTGTTAACAGCCCTATCTCAGATTGTTTTTTTTTGCCTTATTATTTTTCCTTGCATTATTGGTTTTTTCTGTTAGAAAGAGTATCCAAGCCTTCAAGGGATCCTGGTTATCAATACCAGAGGCCTCTTCCTGGTCTGGACTGCCTGTTTTCATATTTTTCCTTAGAATTTAGATATACACGCGGCATGTACAAGGTCAGCCCGCATGTACATGCTCGCTATTTCTATTCAGCATGTGTTTGCATGCGTGTTGTTTGAGTGACAGTCACGTGCTTGTATAGGCTACGTTTTGTTCAGGTTCAGGTAGTCATCCCATCCTTTGATAAGAAGTATTCCTCTCAGGTGTTTGAATCTATGTTTGAACAGTCAGTAGCTTAGGCTTCATCTTACCCTTAGCCTGCTTTTTCTCAGTTAAAAGTTGACAGAAAAATAAAAAATAAAAAATTTTGTTTTATGGTTTTTAGACAAGTGTGAGAGTCATTGTTTTTTCAATTTCCTTTGTGTGATTCTTTAATCTGATTCTTTGCGATCTGCGCTTTAAGCCATAATTGTTTTTCTTGGTTTTTTGCTTGTCGGTATTTTCCCTTTCTTGCTTTACTAGCACTTAAATAAAATAAAAAATCTATCTTTTCATTTTCTTCTTTGGCTGAAGTGTGTGTTTCTGCATCATTAGCTAGGGAAAAGTCTTTTATTTTGTAAGTTTTTGCAGTTCACTTAGATCATAAGTATCTCGTAGTCGAGCGAAATTCCTTTGAGTTTGTTGTTCAAAATCTTAGAAAAATTAAAAATCTTTCTTTGTGAAAAGTTGTTGAAATTTTGCATTTAGTAAAAGTTTTTTTGGTTCCAACTTTTTCATTCATTTTTGGCTTTATCTTTTACACATCATCAGTTTCACCCTCATACCCCTTGACGTAAGATAAATCCATAAAAGAAATGATAATTTTAAAATCTACTAGACTTTTATGTTTGTAGGGTTCACAAACTAGTTTAGGACTAGGGCCTTGGATTAGGTTGGAGAGGAAACTCTTCAAGGCCATTCAAAACCAAACATTAGAGTCTGAGATAAGGAGTGTCTAAGTCCAGTTTCATGGAAGTTATCCGGGACCCCCCTCTAACACAGGGGATAAACACGAGGTCGCGTGCAGAAAGGTTGTGGAGATAACCCCTCCAAAGTCGGACCAATCGTAGTGGAGAACACATATAGAGGGCTTGTTTTGGGATTCCATCGTTTGCATTTACTATGGGGCTTTGTGGGTCTCGAATCCATTCGAGGTCCTCAGTTGTCTTCCGGGCCATTTTCTCTCGATACCCTTGACAGGTTTCAGGCTCGATACCCTACTCATTGTGGTCTACCCGACTTTCGACTGTACCCGCCTGGTGACTGTTCGCGTGTTGGCAACCTAGTTGCCAATCATTTTAGGGACATACACAGGTGACTGCAGGGGTATACCATGGTACCTAGGATAGACATCGGGCCACACTTTATAGAATATACCTGGAGGGTGCTTCCGTGTTCGAGTTGCACTTGCACCGGTAAGTTGCTCTAGTGTTGGTTGTTGTAAATGTTCTTCCAAATAGTTTAGTGATTTCTTGTCTTATCTCTTAGGGGCTTCTTTTTTAGTGTGTGTTACTTTTAAACGTTTAGAATACCTTAGCGTGTCTTGGATATTCTCACATGGTGGAGTATCCCGAGCTCTGCCAATCACGAAGGCTTCTTGGCCTGTCGTCGGTTACACTGGAGCCACCCCCGCCACCATTAAAGCGGAAGCTAGACCAACAAGGGTCTTTTGAAGCGACCGGGTTACAAACCTTTGTGCCCGAACAACTCCCAGAGGAATCAACCGTCGATATTGGCTCGGTTGAAACCCCAACCACTGATATCTTGGCATCGTTTATTGTACCAATCCAATTTCATGAATGCCAGACACTGCCTCACACAGCAATGGAAACAAATGATGTTACTTCTTCTGGGAATTCTTCAATTCCCACCACAGTTGCTACCACAGGAGAGTCATCTTCTAACCTACCATCATCGGTCTGAGCCACCATGGTCTTGGCTGCAACTACGTTGCACAGTGGACCAAACCCGTCTATGGCGGCGGCCACAACCCCCTTCACACCTAGTGCGACAGGCCCTCCATTCTCATACGGTATGCCTAGTTCGGGTACAAGTCCTGTACTAACCTACTCCACTTTACAGAATTTGGGTCTGGGGGCAGGGAACTCTAACGCTCCTCTACAAGGTCACCTTGGGGGCACTCCTGTCCCTGTTAACGCTTTTCCTTACGCAGGAGGCCATATCCCTCCTTCGTCCCCTTCGCTTGGTGGTCCGCATCAACAGTCCGTCGAGCAGCCTACACACACTAGTTTATTTGGAGCAGGGAGTCAAGGAACACCTTCTCACAGTATGCTGGTAGGTTTGACACCATTTTCTTGGAACAAGACATTTGGTAACAACACTTTCTCATCAGCCACTTTCCCGACTGGGGGCAACCCCATTTTTGGACAATCTACTCCTGCGCAGGGTACTATTCTTGCACAGGGGGCACACATAGCAAGACCTTGGAATTCAGGACAAGGATCCGTTCCCTCCTCCGGAATGTCGTTCTGGGGTAATTCTTTCACCAGTCAACGGAACCCCGGACAGACTACTATGCCTCTCCCAGTAAGACCGGCATAGGGTAATCCTTCCCAAAGTCCTTCGAATACAATGCATGCCCAACACTCTATGTCCTTCTTGGGAAATCAGCCGATGATGTCTCCACAGATGCAAAATCCTTATGTTGGTTAGGGCAATGGTTTCTACGAGAATCTGGGCCAGAAGCCAAACTTTTCCTGGCAACCTGGTGCCAGTCAAACTCTAGAACCCTTTTTTCCAGATTATCAGCAGCAACCCAAACTACCATTCTTGGCGACTTTACACTTGTCAGATTTGACAAGGTTTTTAAATGATCTTATTTTTCATGATCCACGTTGGCCTCCTATGCTGACGAAGTTGCCTTCGGACATTCCAAAGTTCGAGGCCAAGCCTAATGAAGATCCAGGTGATCATGTGACTACCTTTCATCTTTGGTGCTCATCTAACTCATTGAAAGATGACTCCGTACAGTTGTGATTGTTTCAACGTACTCTTATCGGGAGTGACGTGAAATGGTACATCGAGCTCGATCGCTCAATATACTCTTCTTTTGGAAAACTGGCGATGGCCTTCCTTAACCATTTCCAGTTACCTGTGAGATACGACGCTGGCACAGAGTTGCTCGCCAATTTCGAACAGACAACAGCGGACCATATCTCTAATCATATCCGAGAGTGGAGACGCCGGAAGAGTTTAATCAAAGTACCAGTCCCACCAACATTCCTACTTGAGTGGTTCATTAAGTCTTTGGTCCCACAGTTATCTAAAGACATTGCGACATATGGAGTTTTCTCCGAGGAAGATGCCATCATGAGGGCTCAACAGTTTGAGCTCATCTATTCTCAGTCTGGTTAATTATACAACATCTTTCCAGATGCGTCATGTTTGATACTGGATAAAACTAGACAAAGAACTGGACCACATGTCGATGGTATTGTTGGTTAATCACAAACCAAGCCCGTTGAGCAATTGACAAAACAATTGCAACAGTTATCCATACAACACACAACAACCAGCCAAACTACTGCTTTGGCTGCTCCCCCTACCTAAACATTGGAAGTACACTCCGTGCAGTCGACTAACCCAAAGGCCACCCAACAGCCTGAAGGGAAGAAAAAACAACGAAAGAAGGGTAAGGGGGATAAAAAACCCCACTGATAATGCTGGTGGGGACAACACGGAAAAACGGAAGGCGAGGTATCCATGCAACTTGTGCGCGGAAGACCACCCGACCCATCTTTGTCCTCGACTTGCAGAGGCCCAAAATTTCGTCACACAGCAACAATAAGCAGTGTTGACTAATCCCTTTCAACATGGGAAAAATCTCACTCAAGCCTCTACAAGCACAGAAGGGGGCAACCAAGAAACCTGCCCGCCTCCAAACAATTCCTCATCCATGAACATATATATGGTTAGGGGTGATGCTTTCATATCAACTAGAGCACACGACTATAGTAAACCAAGCGCTTCTGAGAAGGGTAAAGAAGTTGATCTCCCATTTCTTCCTCTACAGATTGAGAAGACGTTGGGAGAAACAATGACATGCATTCCAAAGGGTGCATTTAAAAAATATTCTCACAACCCAAACGCAAGGGCCGCCCAGAATTACTTTGTGGTGGAAGATTTATCCCAAACCCCTTGTGTGATGTTTGCTTTGGAGGTCCTCCAAAGCTGCCCTGCTCAGAGGAAAGCCTTGTTAAACACTTTGGGCTCTACTGAGACTTGTAATCCGGGCACCATCATGTTAGATACAACTGACTTAAAACCTCATCTGCCTTACCACATAGCATTTCAGATAGTAGTGGCTCATCCCACGAAAATTTTTACTCGGAATATCTTTTGCACGGTGGTCGATGAGGGCACCTCGACATGCATTATGTCGTTAGCATGCTGGAAGCCCATTGGATAGCATGTTTTGTCTCCATCACCTACTCTCCTCACTGCTTTCAACGGTCGTTCGTTCCAACCACATGGCATCGTCCCTTCTTTCCCTGTGTAGTTAGGAGGGAAAACTGTGTGTGTCGAAGTAGAGGTAGTCAATGCTCCCCTCGACTATAACCTCTTGTTAGGACGGAGTTGGACTTATGTTGTGCAAGTTGTGGTTGCTACATTTTTTTGAGTCTTGTTGTTTCCACATGAGGGTCGAATAGTGACCATCGATCAACTATCTTTCTCCATACCTGACCCAGTTTTGGGGGCATCCACGGTCCCGATGATTGATAATCCTCAACCAAGTGTCATTAACATAGGAGTTGGTTTGTTTCCATCCTTGATGGGTACCTTCGATTACCCACCTCCTCACGACGATATCGAATTTATATCTAATCACCATAAGGTTGAGATTTTTCAAGTTTCGTCATTCTGCATGACTTACTTTGAGGATCCTTGGATTCTTCCTTCCCCATCAGCCACGATGGAGGAGACAGGGCACCCCGGCATGTCCATGCCCTTGTCTGTCACTGAGGTAGCGTACTCTTTAGTCCAGCAAGCTTTAGTTAACCCTGATCTGACTCCTGCACAAGAGTTATATCCACTTCTAG
The DNA here is from genome assembly GCA_009831015.1 of Picea engelmannii. NCBI lineage: Eukaryota > Viridiplantae > Streptophyta > Pinopsida > Pinales > Pinaceae > Picea > Picea engelmannii. The sequence continues at coordinate 57,019 of ML786716.1, read as the reverse complement.
AGCCTATTTGGGCTCAGGGTTCTCTCGCTAACGTCGATTCATTAGACTTAGTCTTGCCTTCTGATGAAGCAGTAATCAAAGCAATGACTAGTCCAGACAATCCTTGGGACGATCTTCATCACAGATCATATTTCCTCCCAAAGTTAAGTCGAATCGAAGCAGGAGAATTCACCGTGACTATGACTAGAGATAGGTCTTGTCATACTAATCCCTTAGCTACAAACAAGATCTATGTTGAGGGTAATTTGGCAACCATTGCTGAAATGATACCTATCAATATCTCCAGAACCTCTAGCGTCATAGACAATGTTTTCGTCGGAGCATACAGCTCCCCTGAGGAGATGCCAGGCATCGACCCACAAAGAGTCTATCATGAGCTAACTTTGTTGTTTTTCAAGCTCGCTTTGAGATCCGAAAGAAACATCCAGTGAGACTGCATTTATGCTTTTTGATCTTGTCTGGATTAACTGCGAAAAGTAACCATTATGGAGTCATCTTTAAGCCCTTTTCAGACTCCTTAAAGATGAAAAGATTTCCGAGTGACCTTGTTTCTTCACACTCGTTAAATTGGTCCAGAAGAACGTTCCTTAAATGGGTCTCCTTTTAATCCCTTTTTAGACCCTCTAAAAATGAAAAGATTGTCGAGCGATCTTGTGGCCTTTCACGCTCGTTAAACTGCAATTTGAAGTCACATATGTCCGATGGTAGTTTACCCCTTTTTCGGTCCAAACAGTCAACTGTACGAACAAAGGTATACTCTATCGAATTTTTGTTCTTTAGAAGAGTACTCTCAGGTATAATTTTATTCCTTTTTCGGGCCTGAGGGACTAAACTTACGAAAAAGAAACCCCCACGGAGTCAATAGTTAAGCTCTTTTCAGACTCCCTAAAATTGAAAAGATCGTCGAGTGACCTTATTCTTTCACACTCGTTAAATTGGTCCAGAAGAACATTCCCGATGGAGTCCATAGTTAAGCTTTTTTCAGACTCCTTAAAAGTGAAAAAATGGCCAAGTGATCTTGTCCTTGTCACACTCGTTAAAATGGTTTTGAATCGACGTCTAATTGGTGCTAGTTTATCCCTTTTTCGAACCGACTAGACTATCTTCGAAAACGGTACCCCAATGGAGTCTCCTTTTATGTTTTTTCAGACTCTCTAAATATGAAAAACCACCGAGCTTACCTTCTCTGGGCTCGTTAAACTTACATCGAAGGACGTTACCATTGTGTGTTCTATCAACCGCATTTGCATACCTTATCCACCAGCCTTGTGACAGTTTGCTTCTACGTCTTAACACCTTTGGCTGCCGGAGGATTTTCCCCGAGTATCATTTTACCAGAACATTAGTCGTGTCCTTGTGCCTTGAGCTTGTATGTTTGCAATACTCATTCCTCTATTGTAACGTAATATTCCTTTATTCTTTTTCCAAAATTATCGAAAAGAACAAAAAAAATCAAATATATCCCAAAAAGAGGAAGGGAAAGGTATTTCCTTTATTGGCAGCATAATGAGTCGCCCTTGGATAAAGCACATCTATCCATTTGTTCATCAGACTATGGGATGTATTACGACCTTAGGAATCTTTTCTCGCTATATAGAGTTGTGTCCTCCACTGTTTGGTTATTCCTCCAAACATAAGAAGAGTTTTCATTGCCTCCTGCTTTGTAGACTTATGATTAACATATATGTTGCCTGAGTCTCATCACTTGTCGTGATATTGTCCAAGGGAAGTTTGTTACTAAGCCTGAGTCGGCCCCTCTGCAATATGTCTCTTGTCCACATACCCAGCCATCCTGAACGTCCAATCAAGTCCTTGTTCGAAATCACTGAAGCCTTCAGTCTGATCATCAAGATTATCAAGTCCATGACCGACGAGTCATCGAAGACCTCTGGGTAGTGCAGTCGTACACTCATATTACACTCCTACCCAATTTTTGGAATATTTTGAAGTTGTTGCTCAAGCTCTGAAGTCTAGCCATCAGGCCGAATCAGCTTCTAGAAGATGGATACTCCATATGTATATCTTTCTGATTTCAATATGTAGCTCCGCTGTGTATTATTCGTGGCTACTCTTTATAGTTATTTGACATGGATCTACAGTGTATTTGATTGGTATCCATGGTTCTATTTTATCCCAAGCATGGGTATGCCCGCCTCGGTGAGACATTTTTTATTTTGCAGACGGCACCTCCTGGTTCCTGATCCTTGGCCTCAATCGTTCGGCACATCAGTAAAGGTTGGTAATGTATTTCAGCCATCAGATGCTCTTCTAACCTCACACATTAGGGGGCATATGTTATAACCCTAAATTGCACCACACATGCTTACCTGGCATCAGGCCAACTCATATCCCTTCTTTTCCAAAACTCTGTTGAACAACTCTTTGAAAATCCTCTTGTGTCAAGGCCCATGCGCCCTAACCCATTACTGCACATGTATACACGATGGCTGACTCACAACAGCCCGCGTGTACCTACAAAAGCATGAAAAAAGGAAAGTTGCCAACAGAACAAAAAGCTATGGGCCAGTTAACTGAAACTCCCGGCCATGCATGGTCGAGGGTTCGTCCAAAACCCTAGCTCCTTCTAGCCTATAAAAGAAGGGGTAGGGGTACCATTTGGAAGAGGAAAAAAGATAGCAAAGAAACTCTACCCATTTACGTATTCCATTGTCCCAACCCTTTATCCTTTCCTCATGCCAAAGGAGATTTAACGCAAAGTAGTTGAAGGACAAAAAAAGAGGAGCCTAGGATCAGGTTCAAGGAGTGGTGGCCAGTCTCAGCTTTTGTAAGTTGATTCACTTTAAGTAATAAAAAGAATGCTTTTCCCATCCTGAATCATGAATTGTCTATGGTTTGATTAGTTTATGTTTGATTTCTAACCCTTGAGTATAGAAGTAGCATGCATGCATAGTTGTTGTTTGTCTTGAGTGTAGGTCATCTTTGGAAGGAGCATTGCGAACAAGTGGTCAAGCACAATGGAGGATCGACATCGAACGCCGATAATAAGGTAGGTGGTCCTTTTCCATGCATTCACTGAGAAAAAGGGATTTAAATCTTGGGATGTAGGTAAAAAAGTAGTTTCTATTCGGTCAAATCTGCATGCAAAGTCTGACCCTAATTTGCTAGTCCGTAGGGTGTTTTTCCCAACAACAATTGGTTACGACCTTATGTGAGTCATCATGTGACAAAGGTAGGTTTTGCGCAGTTGGAAACCTTGAATGGATAAGTCCTTGGAGGAATGGTGAATGGGAGTCGAATGAAACTCTATAGATCTTGTCGATAGTCTATGCAGTAATATGGGTTGCGCGAGAACACATGTATCATCGTAATTGTACTATAGTAGGGAGGAAAAACACAGAAAACCATATAAAAAGTAGAAAAATGAAGAAAAAGAAATAAAAAGTCGATATAGAAAAAGAAAAATATTACAAAGTACAAAGGAATAAGAAATTGCAAACAAGGAAGGATTGTCACGTTATCAGGATGGAGCTACGCCAATTAAGAAAATAAAACCCAAAAGCAAAAGACCGCAAAGCATAGAAATGCAGAAGAAAGAAAATTTGTGCAATATAGTACTGGAAAGACCGTTAAGGGAATTAAAGCAAGAAAACAATTGCTACAAAGTGGTAATGACAGGTCATAAAGACATCGTATAAGGTTAAATGGTAAAATCTATCGAAAATCTTGACAGACTGGTAGTACGAGGAAAAAATCCAACGACGGATTTGATAATAAATCTGCATTTATTTAACCATTAATAAACGACGTTGGTGGATTGGACAAGTTATTTAAGGCATGAAGGCACATGAACAGTGGGAAAGGAGGCACACAATCAATTGTGGGTCGCGAAGAGTGAATTATTGTTACTATGAGTTGCATGCAAGTGACAAAAAACGGAGAACTGGAGTAGAGCCACGAAGGAGAAATCAAGTTGAAGTAGTTGCCAAAGGTTACAATTTTTTACAGCAATAGCACCACCAAAAGAAACCATTCATTTAGTGAAGGAGGTCCACATAAAAGCATCACCGGTAGAACCAAAGGTACTAGAGGTTGAGGAAACTTCGGGAGTAGCATCATCCTCAAAGCCAAGGTTCCCCTGTGATTACATCCCACTAAGAAAATATGATTCCCCACTAGTGACAGTGTCGAATAATGTTAACCACATCGGTGACACTTGACATACCCGAAGGGGTCATCATCGATGAAGATATGTTAGGGAAGCTACCACAACTAAGATATGCAGACCATGATATTACATACATGAAGAAGTTCCCCGAGTTGGTGCCCCATCCTTATTTGGAGTTGAAAATAAACCTAGCAATAAACCATAGCATACTTGTGCCTCAGGTATGGGCCATAGGATTGGACCGAGCAGGTTTTCTCAACCTGTTCGACATCCCACACTTCAGACAGAGAAACGAAGTAAATTCATGCGTTAATTTGCTCCTATCTTGCATGCATGGAGGTTGAATGTGGTTGGATAGGAAAATTTTGATAGATACATACTTAATCACAAGGATCACATGATTATTGTCATAGGGGGAAGATCCCACCTTGATGTTTGCTAACAAAAAAACAGACGGAGCCTTGTCAGAGGCCATGAAACACAAGTTTTGCACAATTAGAGGGGTGCACGGCCTGGATGTGCCAACCATATGCGACCCAACTATCATATTTTTGACACAGAAATTAGCATGCAATATACTACAAAAATGCACGAAGGACCAAGTGCCAGCAAGAGTGATAACTACAGCAAAGAAGTTTGTGGAAGGGACTTCAATGTGTTAGGCACCCTTCCTGTTAAAACAATTTCTTATTGACTGTGTCGATGCACATAATAGAGGTATGGAGTTCCATTATCCATGGATTCTAATTTTTATTTTGTTCACAGCATGGGAAGATATGAAGGATGCACAATTTTGGGGAAGTTGTGCTTAGCAGAAAAATACCATAACTTCTGGTATACAAAAAATAAACAGCACCAAACAGATAATAACATAGAATGTTTTCTCTATGTTGAAAGGATTTGACATTGCATTAAAGACACATTGTGCAAAACACCCCAACTGGTGGAAGCATATGCACCAATCACACAGTTTTGAGCAGACCGACATCACATATATGTCTAGGAAAAGAAGGACTTGAGAGAGGATTGGGTCTAGATGAAGTACACGATTACTGATGAAGATATACAGTTAATCATGTAGGATTGGGACCTATATTGGAATATTCCTACATATGGCATTGAGACAACACAACCTGGTAACAAAGAGGCATGGCCGCGGAAAGATACTAGGAATGAACAGAAACATGGTCAAGGAAATGGTACAGAGGATGTATCGGAGACCACACCATCAATAGAACAAACACAACAGACCAAGCCTAAGACAAGAAAGAAAATAAAGTACAAGGGGAAGGGTCCAGTAGGAGGTCATGCAAAAAGACGAAAGTGAATAAGGAATCAATTGTTTATACACTGATCGATGATGACATGGATCGAATTTGTTACTAAGTAAAGGATACCACTGAGGAGGTAGTTCATCAGATGACACGGTGATGGTAGGAAATTGGTAAGAATATGTAAGAGCAGTTGAATGAATTGCAACAACAGTTGGATATAGTAATCTTGGAAGCAGAAAGATGATCCACAGAAGGAAAAACAACATGCATGACAGGGGAAGTAGAAGCTACCACTTCTTACTTCTCACAAATATTTGAAGGTTGTAGAGTGACAAAATTCTCAGCAAATGCAATCAGGTTCCCTACACCCGAGATGCAAGAACAAGTACAAATAATAAGTCACTTAGACTTAGTCATCTCACATATGCCCACAATCATGTTACATGGATTACTAGAAGGCATTGTGTAGGAATTGTGACTCTATGCAAACTCTGTTGCTAGAAAGTGGATAAAAGTTGCAGCAGAAAATATAGAACTAAAGAAGGAATATACCATGGCTCTCCAGGAAAAGAGTGAGTCTGAAGGAAAGGCTGAGAAAGAAATGAAGTAGAAGTACGAAGCCGAGAAAATGGTGCATCATATACATATGGTTGTCCAAAAATTGTATAGAAAAATCCCAGAGGAACCGATAGTAGTAGAGGCTACTATGGAAGAGCAAGTCTTGAAAATTGGCAAAGTCATCAAAGGCTTCCAAATGAGGATTGAGGACCTACAGTTGTGCAGTACGTCGGGAACACCATTGGAGGATCAAGTAGGAAGAGACAACATGACAATGACAAACATAAAAAACATAAAGAAGTTGGAGGAAGAATGCACAAAACTCTGTGAGAAAAATGTTCAAATCTAGACAGATCTGGTAGAGGATCCATAGATGAAGTCCATGGAAGAAAAATTAAGGGGAGCGGAGGAAAAGGCCCAGGAAGATCCAGAGAGAATAAACACCCTTCCATTGGCTCAACGGATGATGACCATTTTGGCACAGAGGCAGTTATACATGGAGGTTGAAAATATGCAAGATCAGCAGAAGATCCTTCAACAGAACTCAGGACCGTTGCAAGAAGAAGAATTGAATGTGATAAGAGAATTGGCAACTACGTAGGGCAAGGTGAAACAAATAGCACATGAAACAAAAGAAAAGTTTACGTCCCTGACTGTGTAGGGTGTAGAAGAAACTGTGGTAACTAAGGAAACAATAATAAAAGAATTTGCAGTAGCTAAGGATACCTCCCAAAACTTTATCAAAGCATGGAGGAGAAAGAAACAACACTAAGTGGCTCATGATGAGCCATAGGTGAGTGTTGGGGATCTATTGGAAAGGAAGCATGGAAATAGTATTCATGAAAATCCTAAGTATGGAAGATGTATGCATAAGAATAAGAAATAAGACAAGGCAAGAGCGAAGTGTGTAGTTGAGGCACATCCAAGCTCATAAGTGCAGAGTTGGGGCACAGCCAGGAATACAGTGTGCAGCAAGAAAATACAAATCATAGGAATAAAGCAGAGAATAAAGAAAGAGAAGAAAGTGGGTGAAAATGAAGGATGACAACCAGAAGTGATAAATATAGAAGGGCATGCAAAAGAAGGAATAATGACATTCATAGTGAAAAAGAAGCATGCAGAAGGAAAAACAAGAAAAACAATCATGATTAGTGAGTCAACTTGAGATATCATGAATTGTAATAAGGTTTTGGGGTGAGAAAAGTAGGGTTTTAAGCCCTATAATTCATGTATAAGTATGCAATAGGTTGGGAGAATAGGGGTTCCTCTCTTTTATTTTTCTTTTGTTTTGTTCCAAAAGAGAATGATAGGGAATACTGAGAGAGAAAGAGTCTATGTATGAATGTTAAGGAGATGTTGCATAGAGAAAGAGGCTTACACTGCATAGTGGCTAGGCTAGGTAAAGGAAAATATAGCATGATGTATCTTTGTAAGTTCAATGTGCAAGCCTAAGACAATTACCGAAAGCATAATAAAGAATCCAGGCATTATGGATGTAGCCCAAAGTTGGGTGAAGCACGTTAACTACTATGTTGCTTGTATTTTATGTGATGAATATTCTCTTTGTGCATGTTAGATTAGATCTTATCCTTACATGATAGTTGTGAATAGTTATGGATGTTATAGTAATTAGTTTATGTTTCAATATGAAGTGTAATGGTAATACATAATTGAATTCACTAAGTAACCTAAGAAGAGAAAAAACAAAATAAAGTGCACAAAACAGATAGGTAAGAATAAACAAAATGATCGTCTCCCATTCCCTCACTACTGCAGAAACTTGGTTCTTGCAGTCCCAATAGATGCCTTGGGTGAGACTTCAATTGCATGCAGGTGATGTCGAAAGGGCTGGTATATGAAGGGTTTTGTTGGTCAATATAACTCGAAACTAGGGTCTTACAACCGCGTGCACACCAACATCAATGCCAAACTTAAAGATGTGATGTTGCATCCTCTAAAAACTCACTTTAAAGACCTGGTCCCAGCAATGGAACTATCTGTTGGCGCAAAATTGGAGACAGAGGTTCTCATAGGTTACCAAAAAATATATCATTGTAGTCTAGCAACGCTGGCATATTCAACCTTCCGCAAGGGAAGGAGGTCTCACCTAAAGCGAAACTGAGACTTGTGTGAGGTTAAGAAAATCAAAGAGGATGTGTCATCAGGTCGAGTGCAACAAAATGCATATTCATACTTTAACATATAAATAATTATATCATCAAGAGTCTAAAACTACATAAACATCAAATTAACTAGGTTGTGTAGCATACAAACAAGTCCATACATCAAAACTAATGGTTAAATACCAAATACACAGTACATAAGTAATTGTGCAATGAAGAAACTACAGAGTCATGCACATCATAACAAAACTTTTAAGGCCTAAACGATCTCTTATATTATCAGGATCTCAAAATGGATGATCCCATGAGTATATATTTTTATCATAGCTTATACATCACCCTCCATGTTCCAATACCCTCTACAAACTCTATTGCTACTCTGCAAGAACAATTATTCCCAGAAAACCCATTACAGTAGTTTTTCATACCAGACCCAATAACAACAAGGGATATAGATTGATAACATAGGAAAACAACAATAATATATACAACAATAGTTGAACAATGTAGAATATGACTAGAAACCAACCAACCAACCCTTTCCCATTAAATATTCCCATATTTCTATTTTTCCCTCTGATGCTTCTTGACTTCTTGATTATGTTATTATATTTTCTTGAATCCATGGAACATTGCTTTTGTCGCTTTCTCTTTGCATGTGCTTGAATCTTTTGTCTCTTTCCAATTTCTCGTCTATCTAACGTGTGATCTTTTTTCACTGTTGGCACACTTGTAGTTAACTTTTCTACGTATCCTATTTATTCTCCACCGCTTATAATCTTTCGTTGTGCTATTGCACTCTCCCCTGCAAGAATTTGTTCTTTCTTGCAAAATCAGGTTCTCTTAAAAAATGGAGGGCCCAACACAGTGTCCGGTCTAGTACAGACCATTTCATACATCAAACTTCCAACCACACTAACATATGGAACATGAGACATGTCCTCTTCCTCTTCTTGTGTCTTAGGACAAGAATATTAGTCTTTTTTCTTTCTATACCACACTTCTTACATAATTATTCTAATTCATTTATGCAGAATTATCTACCATTATCCATCATCAACACCTTAATTCTCTTCTCTGTATTATTCTCCACAAGAGCCTTAAACTCTTTTAATTTTTCAAAGACTTCAAATTTCTTCCCGAGGAAATAAATCTGTGTATTCCTCGATAAGTCATCTATAAATGAGACATGGTACACATATTTTCCCAATAATGGAACCGACACAGGTCAAACACATCATTGTGCACCAACTGTAAAATTCCCTCTTCCCTCGTTTCACAAAGGGGAATCTGATTTTGCTTCCCATATAATAAATTTTCACATAAATAAAAATCTAGAGACTAGTTAGACATACCTTTACCATGAAGAACTTGAAGGCCCTTCTCTCTAATATGCCCTAGTCTTTGATGCCACAACACAATATTTTCTCCAGAGACTGTAGGAGTTTTTCTTCTTTGGCTCTAATATCAGTAAGAATAGAACTATTTCACCCATCACTAATAGTTATTCCTTGCAACTTATATAGAGTTCCAAACCAAAATCCTTTCAACAATACTATTGCTCATTGAACCATATTGCAGGTTCCTACATCATCCATCTTAATTATAGAACTCAATTTTATGGACAATCCTGGGATGTGTAGAACACCAAGGAGTGTTCTAATCCTTCAATCCATGAGATTCAACTTGACTTTTCCTCGTCCTATGATTTTTACTATCGAGTCATCTCCTAGGAAAATGTCACCTCTACTATACCTTTCATATTTATAGAACCACTCCTTGTGGGGAGTCATATGAAAGGATACACCTAATTCAACCATCCATGCCTCATGATCTTCATGTGTGCTTGAAGAAGCCAAGTACACATCCCCTCCTTCATCTAAGGAGGTTTTTTGTTTTGTCGAAGGAGAATCTTCATATACCTTCCCTCTCTCAACACTTTTATATCTACATTGTTTGTTGTAGTGCCCTTCTTTTCCACATCTTCGGCATACCTTTACAAATTTTCCGTGAGATTTAGATCTCCCACTTGAGGAATTAGATATATTTATTTCCTGGGAGCGTTCTCTTTCACATAAGGCATCTATGTTATGTCCTTCCATGTTCTTCTTCCTCATATCCTCTGAAAACAAGGATGAGACCACATCATTGAAGCTTAAAGTAGTTGCATTACTACCTATGGCCACAACCAGACTCTCCCATGAGTCTGGTAAAGAGCACAATAAAAGGATACACTTATCTTCATCATAAATATTTATATCAATAGACAAGAATTGACTTACCACAATATTGAATGTGTCCAAATGCTCTGTCATCAAGTATCCATATTTCATCATAAGGTTGTACAGTTTCTTCCACAGGAACATTTTTTTTACCAGGGACTTAGACTGATACAAAGCCCCTAACTTATCCCATAATTCCTTTGCTTTAGCTTCCCCTGACACATTCAATAATATTGAATCTGAGAGACAATCGAATTATGCTTTTTTCCTACTGGTCCAACTTTTCCCAAACTTATATTGACATTCTTGTACATGCAATACCTGGATCCACAACAATCCATTGATCATTTTCCACCAATAGATCTTCCATATTGAGCTTCCATGGATAAAAAAAATTCCCATTAAATTTCTCAATCTCTGTTTTTGAATTGCTTACCATTTCTTTTCATCGCAAGAATCAATACCACAAATCTCTCATTCTAACAAGGTTTATCATAGACCCGAGCCAAACCCTTGACCACAAAGGCACCCCCCTAAAGCCAATAATTGCTCTGATACCAATTGTAGAATTTAACCTTGCACAATTAATTATTGCAAATAGATTATTAATAAAAATAGAAATGATACAATGGAACACACACACACACATTACACAGATATTTTACCTTGGAAACCCAAACTGGAAAAACCAACAACATGTTTAGAGCTGCACCTCTAATATTCTATTCATTATATATCTTCATTGTTTACAATACAATATAAATAGGATCCTGCGGCATCCAAAACCCCTAATCCATTAACCCAGATTATTTAACAAATTCCTTAACTGGAATTAGAAAAACATCGGTGAAAACCATGTGTTGCAAAACCGTTAAAAATGGACGTAAAAATTGCCAAAAAAAAAATTGGGGGCACTACCCTTGAACCCCCACACAAGGGGCTCCAGCCTCTGTATGACCCCCCCATGCTCTCGGTGCAACACAAACACTAGGTTTGGTCATGCAAAGAATGTAACACATACCCAATAGAATTTAGTCATGGGCCTATAAGGCCATAGTCCTAGAGTTTCAAATTTACCTTCCTGGTTATCTAATTTATGGTGTTGCTTGACTCCATTGCCCCAAGAAAAAAAAGTGTTTGCAATTTCATATAAATTTTCTCTCTCTCAAATAAACTTAATCATTTGGATACCTGACCTCATTTACACACTAATTCTAGCTCAATTCTTGGCAAACTAAGTATATTTATTACTGTTGTTATAAAGGGTTTGCTACAGCCATTAGGTCTTGACTAATTGTTGATAACTTAATATTGGGGTGAAATTAGCTCAGAAATATTGTTTGATGATTAGACATTGATATACCCATTGAAGAATTAATTATAAGATATAATTTCTATTTTTATGGACTAATTTCTTATTGTTGTTGCAAAATATACTTTGTTGATATACACTTATTTATTGTTACAATTTTATAACAGCAATCAATTTTTACTTGATAAACTAGTATATGGGATCATTCCTTACATGTATAGACTTGGTAATTGCTGAAATTTGTCTCATATATTCAATCACTCAATTTTCTTCTCTCATTACAGGTATCCCTTTGAAACTAGCCTATCAATTCAAGTTCGATATAGGCGGCCATAGGTTTGGATAATCTTGTTATAGGATCCCTTGAGGTCACAAGGAAAGCCTTCATTGTGTTGGACCTCCATCCACCACTAAAATGAGGGAAATATTTTCCTAGGTGATAGTGACAAATATTTCCAATTGTTACACAAGTATGGTGTCTTGTGGAAGGCTTTGCACAAGTACAAATCATGTGATAACATGACTAATAATAAAAAATAAAGTTAAAGAAAAATAAGACAAATATATAAAATACTTTAGTTAATTAAATCATGTGAAACGAGATAATTAATAAGATGAAATGGAAAGAATCTAAATCAAAATTTATTTTATTTTATATTAATATATGAAAATAATTATGATAATAAATTTTTTAATATTAATATATGTTTGGAAATATTTGGTAAGAATTATTTTTGTGTATGAGGTTAAATTTTGATTAAGAGTAGTATTTGGTTTTATGTATGGGGATTTTTTTTTAATAGTAAAACTTTGTGTAGTATATCCAAATACCATGAACTTGTGACTTAGCAAAGGTTGACATGTCCTGAGGCACACTAGAGTGGACCTCTATCGTCAGTTATGACCATAAGGGATATTGTCTTTCTTGTGGATACTATTTAGGTTAAAACTACTTTTTGGCCTTGGAATAACATCTAAAATTGCTCTTGATTGACCAAAAATTCATCTTCCTCAAACTTAAGGAAACAAAACCCAAATGCCTCACATGATTGAAACTTTGTCTCCTTGTGAACCATTGATGAGTTATTTAAATGGGACAATTTTCCTTAAATAACAGTAATGATCCATTGTTCATTTATGATCCAGGTGGATATCGGTGGCCACCCACCTTTTCCAAATGGCTCAAAACAGCTTTCTGGCAATTTTGGCAATTTACTATTTTTAGCAGGTTTTAACTTCCGGGGCCATTTTGAGGGTCCAAATGAAGGTTTTTCGATATTGAGGTTCTCAATGATATTTGAAGGCATGATTGAGCCCCCAAAATGAATCTCCTCAACGATACCTTTCCAACAAGCTATCACACGCCTAAAACGGAGATCGTATGCAAAAGTTACAACCCCGGGAAGTTGATGTACTCACTTACCTAAACGGGGCCCACATGACTTTTGGCGCTTCATCTCCTAGGGTTAGATTTTTGGATGTCTAGGACTTTTGGCATTCCCGTTTATTGTAAAAAGGCCTTCAGAGCCTCATTGTAATCATCTTCTTGCGAATGCGAGTAGCCGTCACATCTCTTCTCAGAGATAAGCTGCCACCATTCTAGCGAGTCTTCCACTCTGTATTTTTACAGTCTCTGTACATTTCTTTATTAATAGAAATCGTGTATTATTGTATATCTGTGTTTATGGTTGCATCTTCGATACATTTCTGTTATATTATTGAATATCTGCGATATCTCTGTGCATTTCTTTATCATATCTCCGATCTCATTTCGTGCTGAAAATAATCCGGATCAATTTATGGATAAAAACCAATAAAAGTCATCCTCGTTGCAAGCTAACAACGAAGTTATGAAGAGTTTTTCCACCTTTCAAAAACGTATATAATAAGAAATATAGAAATTAATAAAAAAAAAAAATAGGTTGAATAATAATAAGAAGAAGCAGCTTAATCTAATTTTTGTCACAACCAAGCACACACTATATTAGTAATTTAACATCCGCCCAAAAAAAATAAAAAATAAAACTATCAAAACACAATTTTAAATTTAATTTTTATTATTATAATATTAAAAAATACCATTAATTTTTTTCGAACCACACCTTAAAAACAACCTACCAAAACACATTTAACAATTTCTAATTATTTATTTAGCATTATTTTCTAATCAATTCAATTATTTATTTCATAATTAAATTGATTATTTTTTTAAAACTTATTAAAGTAGAAAATATATTTGTTATATAAAAATGGTAAAATGTATTCATAAATTTAAGTAAATTAAATATGTTATATTTATAATTTTAATAAATAAAATAGAAAAAAAATATTATAAATTTCTTTTTAATCCCTAAATACATAATAAATTGTAAATTAAAACACATAAATACATTTATATTAATGTAACAAATCCCATTACAAAATTATACAAAATATCAATAAAATTTGAAATCTTCTATATTTATTTACATCCTTACATTTATAACAATATAATATATTACACTTTACATTTTTAATTATCATTTAAATTTCTTGATATATTTTGTCAAAGTACATGAATATACATCCTTACATTTATAACAATATATTACACTTTACATTTTTAATTATCATTTATATTTATTTACATCCTTACATTTATAACAATATATTACACTTTACAATTTTAATTATCATTTAAATTTCTTCATATATTTTGTCAAAGTACATGAATATACATCTTTACATTTATAACAATATATTACACTTTACATTTTTTTTTATCATTTAAATTTCTTGAAATATTTTATCAAAGTACATCTTCATGTTATTGTCCTCCCATATTATATTTTCCCACCAAATTTGATGGCAATATAGTCCTTTTGAATGGGGTAACCTCTCCATCTCCATCGACAATTTTCTCAATTTTGGACAATCCCTAATCTTCAGGACACAAAGTTTGGGTAGCATTTTTTCTTTCAAGACACCTTCATCACATGATAGTGTCACCATCTTAGGCAGGCCAATAAAATCCAACCTCTCTAACATTGAAAACCCCAATGCTTTTCCAGAACTTCCTATCCCCAAGTCCCTCAGATTGTAGCATTTATACACTTTTAGAAATTTCAAATTTGGCAACCACTCAAAGGGAGCAAGCTCTTCCACATTGTGACACCATTTCTGGTTAAGATTCAACTTACAAGTTGTGTGCATACGAAATATTTGGGCAGATATTAAATTTGATTGTTGTGAAGTGACATTCTTTTGGAATCATGGGACAGACTATATGGGAATTCTTTGAGCCCTTAGCCTGCACGACAAAAATAATTTTCCTCCTCCTCCCCAATGTATATTTCCATATCCATAATAAACGTCGTGCACTTTTATTCTCCTCCATTTCTAGACATCAAGAGGTTTTTTAACATTTCCTTTGCTCTGCTTTTCAAAATCAACATTCTGAAACAATCCACAATCTATCAGAATCTTTGCATAGTTGCGTCTGAGGTCCATGTCCATTGAAAAGGTTTCCTCTTTTCTCTTAAAAAATCCATCAGCGATCCACATGTCATCCAATATCAAAACATATTTCTTCTTATTTAGACTTGCAGACAACTTCATCTTCCTACTATCAATATCCGAAGTTTTGGAAAGTTATAAACTAATTGCCTCGGCTATATGGCCCTGCAAGTCCCAAATTTTATAGTATTGAGAGACTATGACCCAAATCACAACATCAAAGGCATCACTCACCTTGTATATGTTGTACATCGATTTGAGCATAGTTGTATTGTTGACCCCAACCATCCCAAACACACCAATTACGCAAAATTGTGGAGTTTATGCATTAATTAGCATCTGCAGTTGCGTCTCAGCAGATTTAATGTCCATTCCTACAATGCCCCACTCCAGTATGGGTTGAAGTGTCTCATTTTATGGTGGTTGTGCTGAGGAAGAGTCAATTTGCTCGGCATGAGAAAATATCGAAAAGAGAGTTAGAAACTCTTGAAGGATCTGATCAAATATTGCATTCCACTCTCTAATCTGTCTGGAAATTTTGGGATTGTAGAAGATGCAATCTAGACACCGTTGTTATAGCTGGGACCTATTGATGAGTCTTGTCGCCTATCCAATCTCATCATGCATCCTCTCCAAACATATTGAGATGGAATCAGACGACGTTCTACACAAGTTTTGAAATACATTGCAGATATCTTGTAAAATTAGCTTCATATCGTTTAATTTATATTACAGAAGGCCACAGTTCTGGTCGATGTAATAACCATGTTTCCC
The DNA here is from genome assembly GCA_009831015.1 of Picea engelmannii. Taxonomy (NCBI): domain Eukaryota; kingdom Viridiplantae; phylum Streptophyta; class Pinopsida; order Pinales; family Pinaceae; genus Picea; species Picea engelmannii. The sequence goes on along the minus strand of ML786716.1, from coordinate 41,135 downwards.
CTAGTCTATAAATATAAGTATTATCATGAAAAAACTATAAACATACCTATTATGTGATCATGGGAAAACAATGGACCTTAATTTATTTTGTAATGTACATATTTGATTATTAATGAAACAAAGAAATGTTGAACTATTGTTGAATGGATTGCCTTCATAGGTTACGATGCCATGAGGGGAATGGTGCTAGAGGGAGGAAATGACTAGTTGAGATGACTCTGCTAGGAAGTAACTTGTCTAATTAAAATAATGCATACCTGAAGTGTCCTCAACCCTGGAAATTGTTTATCAGTCAGGGAGTATTTGGAATAGTTCCCTTGGAAAATTAAGGATGGGCAAAGTACCCTCAAGAAACTTCTGGAATGACTTGCGAGGTCTTGGGGGAAAAGACACGAAAAGAATGGAACATGTGTAGAGAAGAGACACACATGGATGGGTTTCAACTTGGAAGCGTTGGAATTAGACAAAAGGACAGATTTGGTTCAGGTAACAAGAAGAGAAGAATTATCAGACACTCCCTAAAAAATGTTGCAGAAACCCTCTCGTGGCATTGTACCCTGGCTCAGGCACGACTGACTGCTATGAAAAATGGTGCAGCTCGCCTATGGTTGGGTGGAGAGTGTCACACCCTTCAGCAGTTCCTACATGCTTCCTTATTTATAGATAAGAGTTTATTTTACTATGTATGTATTAAATTGAATTTATGGTGCAAGAATGCTTGCAGAGAAATGTTGAATATGAATGCTTGATTTACGGGCTTGTTGTGTATTCCTTTGAAGATATTTATACCTATATGAGACATAATTGTATGGAATTTCATAAGCGTACCTTTGTGGTAGTAATAATGTTGGTTGCTCTGGTAGTTCTCAATTCTAACAAATGATAGAATGGCAGGGAAGGCATTTTTTATTTGCTTGTCGATTGTCTCTACTTTTAATAAGAGCTACTACAACTATTTTAATTGTGTTAAATTGTACTATGGATATTTAGAACCATTCTCTTGTATTGTTTAAGTTAAATGACAAACCAAGGCTCCTACATATCGTGTGCATAATCATGATCTTACATATATATATTTATATGTATATATAATCTTATATTAGACCCCTGTGATAGGTGATGCCTTTGGTTGCGATGAAGCGAGGTTACCATGGAGATTCTTGGAGTAATACAAGAGCTCTTGAAATCTCGGTAGGCCCCAAAAGGGGACTTAGGAGATTTTCCAATAAAATTGGTCGATTTCCCAAGCCCTGAACTACTTTTCCCTATGAATACCTTTGTTTCTAAATCAAGAGGATCCAAAGCCATTAGATCAGCGTGATGGGTAGAGCCAAGCCATTCATTAGGGAAAATATAGTCATCGAAAGAAAATGGATGAAAAAGTGGGAAATAACTAGGAAATGCTGATGACGATGAGATCAAATAAAGGAATGAGGGTCGTCATATTAGTTGGGAGAATCCTAGATGATATCTGGGCCATCTGTTCTAAAATTATCGTCAACGGGAGTCGGTAGTTGGATGGAGTTAATCTCAACCAGAGATCATCTAAGTCTAGGGATGAAAATCTAGACCGTTGATTCGGTGGGAGAATCGTCGATGGAATCTGGGTCGTTGATCCTTTAAGAGGCCCCTCGATGGGATCTAGCTCATTGAAAGGCCATGTCTTCATTGGGGATTATACGAATGAAACCCATTAAGGTATGCCCAAAATGGATCGACGATGATAAAGGCCTAGGATCAACCAAGGATTGTTGATAGGTTAAAGCACTTAATCGTAACCATTGATTGGGGTAAGTTCCACCCCAATATGAGAAGGAGTAGACGTGATGTCATTCTGACATGGTCTGTCAGTTCGACACCCAACATGGATATGAAGTGCCACCCGTCGATCGCCAACAGATCGAGAGGATAATATTGGATTCCAATGGACATTGGAACCCATGAGGATTGCCTTAAAATCATGGTCATTGGATCCAAAGTTTCCTAGATCTAACCATTAGTCATAGTTCACCGAACCTATGTCATCATCGATACTTACAAAGAGGGTAAAGTTATGTGTATGGAAAGGATGTCGATGATGATAAATGCGTTGGTGAAACAACAAAAATCGTTGATATGTTAATATGCAAGAGTTGATATTAGTCGTAGATCGCCTTGGAGTCCATTCTAGTGAGGAATGGGAATGATGACATCAATATGACGTGGCATTCCAACTCAGAAACCAGTGTGTCTTCGGGGTGACATGTTTCACCCTAGGGGTGGCCCAAGACTAAGGTTCGTCCGAGAAGGGGGGAGGGAAACCTTATGAAATCGCCATTTACCTAGACCATTGGATCTGGAAACTATCATATCGTAGTCATTCGTTGGAGTAGACCAATCGAAGGTGGCACCAATAATTTGGACCGTTGGATATGGAAGCTATCAGATCCTCTCCATTCGTCGAAGAAGACTAGTTGGAGAGTGGAACATGAACCTTCACGAAAGAGCCCAACGACGACAAGAAAACCTCGACGATGAAGGGGATAGGTCGCGTCTCTTGGATGCTCAACCCCGGAGTCTATGACGATGAATATAACCACATCAAACTCCATTTCAACCATGATTGGGTCCACGTGTCACAAGAGAGCCATGCCATATGTCAACGCAATTCATAGTTTTGATACATTGGAAAGGTTAAATCCCTCGCCCCACGTGTCATGCCAGGTGGTATGATGTGGTAGTGCCACATATTTGGGTATAGATGAAGGAGAGGTGTCAAATATATTTAGACCATCGATCGCAATTCCTAGATAATCCTTAGATAAGGATCAGCATTGATAGAGCCATCATCATTGGGACTGGTAGGATAGTTGATCGGAGACCTCGTGAAAGGAAAACCCTAACGACAACACGTACATTCATACCAATCAAAGACATTGATCTGGAAGACCCAAAGGGGATAGGTGGAAAGATCCAAGTTAGTGCCACATATAAGATCATGTTTGATAGGGAGCCACATGTATGCCATGTGGCAGTGAGTTGGCCTTTGGTCAATGAAGGCCAAGAACTTTGAGATGCCATAACTTTCGATCTAGAGCTCAGTTTTGGGAAAAATTATAGTCGCTAGAAATATCTTGATGAGAAGAAGAAGACAGTTCTATTGAAAGGAAATCATGAGATGGATTAAAGGAATGAAATTTTAATACCTCGTTCCTCTAAAACTTAACTAGGGGGTTGGGTGTATTATAGAGTGGTATCGGAGTAGGAAACTACACTTGGCCTACTAGGGCTCACGGAAGAGTCAAACAAATTGTATTACAAATTTATAAGGGGAGGTACACTACCCTACCCTATTCATAAGGGCCTAATAACGCCCAACCATATAACCAAGCACTTAAGTCTTTGAGTTCTTTACCATGTTCGCCAAGAGGTATTTTTCCCGTAGCATACCGAGAGGCTAGGAGGTGGTAATGAAACCACCCTTGAGAGTGCAATTGTGGCCTTATTGACCACTATGTGTCCCTTAGAGGATATTCAAAAACCACCAGCATAGAGTAACATTTGTATTAACTCACATGTGATTTATGTGTGCGCTTTTGATCGGAACCTTCGATCTTTAAGTGTAAACCATGAATATTGTCACGATGTGGATCGTTGAACTAAATTTGATAAACAATCATGATTTTAACTTACTCACCGGGAATTTGACCATGAATTCCACGTATTTAACGATGGATTTTGATCGACCTTTCGATCTGACGAATCTTGATTCATGAATTTACCTAGCTTGTGGAATTCAATGAATTTTGTACTATGTAAAATAAATAATATCCAAAATCTCAAGACGGATGATGTCCCTGCACCACTATCAATAGGAGTTATTTAAAACTTATTACTGAAAAGAGGGATGAAGTTATATGTTGCTTTTGCATGATTAAATTTGGACTGTATGATGTCAATGCTTACTAAATTGATGAATCTAAATTTCGTTTTACAAAATATTACCTATAAGGTATGCAAAGAACACCTCAAGTTGATACTTCAAGTGTTGAGAGAGAACAACCTATATGTAAAGCTTAGTAAGTGTGGATTTTTCCAAAAGAAAGTCCACTGCTTAGGATTTGTTACCTCAGAGAAAGGAGTGGCATTTGATCCTGATAAGATCAAAGCCATTATGTATTATATGAATGAAACCCATTAATGTATTCCCAAAATGGATTGACGATGATAAAGGCCTAGGATAAACTGAGGATCGTTGATCGGTTAAAGAAATTAATCATAACCGTTGATTGGGGTAAGTTCCACCCTAATATGAGAAGGAGTAGACGTGATGTCATTCTAACATGGTGTTGGAACAGGGGCAGACCTAGGGTTCAACGCTACAACAACGCTCCAAGAAAACCCTAACTACAAGCCCTTTCGGCAACACCTGCAAAGAAGATGAAGTCTCACCCGAGGTAGAGGTAAGGGTGGTATCAGGACTCAGATGTTTGTCGTATCAAGAGTTTCGGGCCTTTAAAATATAAGGTTTCCACTCTTGTGACTTTCCGAAAGCCGTATCATAAGTCTCGGGCCTTTGAAAGACAAGGTTTCCACTTCTGCGACTTTCCTAAGTTTTAACTAGTTATTGCCTGAGCAGTCGGCCAGGAGCCTATTCGACATTCTTTCACTCCGATGCGAAGAACTAGAATTAAACGCCCTTCTTTTTTGTGCAGTAATAGTTTAAACCTTCATCATGGATACATCTGTTTCTTTTCGTACAAATTTGAATGCTGAAGTTCTTAGTGCTTCAACTTCTGAAACTCAAAACTGTCTCATGATCCACTACATGCCTACCATAGAGACATTAGATCCAACGCTTCAAGACATTTACAAAGGAATGAGACCTCCAGGAACCCCTAGATATGGTCTAGGGTATATAGAACAATGTGATCGGGTCATACCTGACTGTAGATTCAACAATCCCTTACCTACATCCATGCAAATACCATCTATTGATGAAATTCACAAATTTCATTCAATCATGACCGCATGTCCAAAAAACACTATTGAGGAAGCATGGATTAAGAAAATGCTAAATTGGGATTTGTTTACCCATCCTGAAAGATCTAAATTCAATCTTTCTACTCCAGATGAAGAAAAGGCTAGTCTGTCTCAAGAATGGCAGACATGTATTTCTAAAAATGAACTATGTATTTCTTTTTATGAATGGAAAAGAAAATCTCAAAATCCAATAGTTCAGATGATGGAAGGAGGCAAAGAAATATCTGCTCGACATGAATGGAAAAGTTTGGAAGGAAAAACTGTAGAATCTACATCAACTTTTCCACCTTTTAAGGGTATCATTCTGGAAGACAATAGCAGACAAGTTAAAGCTATCCCTCTAATGTTAGCAGATGAAGCTACCCAACTATCGGGTATAGAAAAAAGAGTCCAGTCCGTAACAGAACAAGTAAATTGGACAAACACTGCTCTTAGAGGAATGCCAACACATACCTTTGTCACAAATGACTATGCCAGAAAAGGGCATATTAGAGACTTACAAGTCTCTACAAATACAATAATTCAATATGTAAATCAGATTAATGACAGAGTCACAGACATCAACAGTCAAGTAGCAAAAACCTAAGATGTGATAATGCTAAAGTCTAGTGATTCTGCAAGAAATCATGATGAACTAATGGAAGGATTGGGAGAAGCTTTCTCTACTCTGGGAAAGACTTTGCTAGAAATAAAGCCAAAAGACAAAATTCATGATAAACCAATTCCCAAATCCTTTATCCTTTCTCCATTCTCCAATCTCTATCATATCTCCTATATATAATCCCAAAGAAACAACTATGGAGAAAAAATTCCCTATTCATTTCCCAAAGGAAGAACCCTCTTATTCCTCCTCTCAAGACAATAACCTGTCTTTAGTCTCTATCCAAAGACCCTCATATGAGAATATTCCTCATAATATGAATAGACCTTCTACACCTGACCTATTAGGAAAGGGAAAAATGCCAGAGACTCAGACCTTTTCAGAAGATTGGTTCCCCGAATGGAATATAGATGGATTACCTATTGGGAATATTCGACAAATGATAGATAGAATGTATGTCTCCTACAAAGTCATGTGCATGAAAGGAAAAAGTGAAACAGAAGCATGCAAATCTATAATCCAGTGCTTCACAGGGACACTCAGCAAATGGTGGGAAGTTATTTCTTCACCCATCATGATAACAAAAATGGAAACAGAAGTTCTAAGAGATGAACAAGGAGATATTGTCTACCATCTAAACGGAACTCCTCAGAACAACATGATAGGAGCCCTGACCACCCTAATCCTAGAACATTGGTGTGATACTGAAGAAGAGTTGGCTGATAAGCATGAAATAATTTTGATGAATGTCAAATGTAGGAAGATGTCAGAATATGAAGAATTTCATAAAGAATGGATACAAAGGATATTTGAGGTGAAAGATAGCCAAAATATTTTATGGAAACAAGTCTATCTTACAGCCATTCCAAGTAAATTTGTAGAATACCTCCAAATGCAGGAAGTCTTCAAACTACCTTATGAGATGTACACTTGGGGAGAAATATATTCTCTCATTACTAAAGCTCTCATTGGACTATGTATCAACATGAAAGTCCATAAGTCTATCAGCAAATTATCTCATCTTCCTGACAGTAAATCAATCTGCGAAAAATATGGGTTATATCTCGCAGATCCAGCCAAAAGAAGAAGAAAGAAAATTAGAACATTTAAAGAAAAGAAAAGAGGAAGATATAAACAAAAAACCCATTACTATGAGCCTGAAGATATCAAGCTCAAGACACATTCTAGCCAAGCAAGGCAACAAGTGCAATGTTGGCTTTGTGGTAAAAATGGACATATAGCAAGTTCTTGTCCAGAAGGAAAGAACTCAAGAATGTCTAAAGGAAAGATTTCAGAACAAAAGGATAAAGAAGCCTATCAAAAAGCCAGTTCTAAAACAACACAACAATTAGCACAAAGGATGCATTGCAATAGATGTGGAGCAAATGACCATCAGACAAACCAGTGCCCACATCATCCCTTTGTTAAAAGATAAGAAGTCCACCTATTACAGGAAGGTTGTTGTTCTGAATCAACAGAAACATCTGAATTCAAATTCACTTCAGATGATGAAAATATTCTTCTTAGTCACCAATGCAAGTGTGATAACCCTAAGTTTTGTTCTTGTGAAGAAAGCTCTGGTTCTAACTCCATGTCTAGCCCTAGACAACACAGAAGAAAATTGAAAGTATGCATGTACCATAGTACAAGAGATCAAGAAGCTCATATGCTTGCCCAAATGAAAGCTCTACCAAAAGGAAATATGAAAAATTCTTTACTCAAGTCCTTCTTAGAGTCTATAACACCAAGAGAAAAGCAAAACACTTATGAACCTTCTTGTAAAGAAGGAATTAAGCCTTTGTTTCTTGAGGCTTCATTTGGGAAAAATACAAAATCTTTTATCAAGCACAATAAAGAAACCAAGTTGCAGCATCCCTCACTCATTGATTTAGCAAAAGAAATTTTTTCTCTCAAAAAAGAGGTTGTTGAACTAAAAGCAGAATTGAACAAGTATGGAAAGGATTCTAAAAGTCCATATAACATCGATGCTTGGGCTCGACAAGAAATAAAAACTCTAAAAGAGCAGGTAGAATGTTTTCCTCCTCCTTTAGAAGATGTTCCAACTGAACATGGGCAAAACTCAAGACAGTTGCAAGGATTAAGTGCTATGAAGATTCTGCCTATCAAATTTCAGAAGTATCATATAGAGGTCAATTTAGAAATCAATGGCGAAATGTTTCATTTAAATGCTTTGCTTGACACTAGATCTGACATGAATCTCCTCCATAAGAAATTGATTCCTTTCAAGTATTGGCTTCCTAGCAATTATTCTGCTATTGGGCTAGGAAACATCTCCACAGATTTTGATTATGAGATTCCTAAAGGCATTTTATGGTTTGATGAGTATGCTTTAGGAATGAAGTTTCTTCTAGCAGATTTGCCTGTTGATTGCATATTGGGGACTCCTTTTCTTCCTGTTGTTGAACCACATGGATCTGCTAAAAATGCTAAAAGGAACCCAGCCTATTACATTACTATGCCAAGAATAGGAAAGCATCTTCCAGTTAAAAAGACTTTGGATTTTATCTCCAAACAATAGTCAAACATTCTGTACTGTTCAGACAAGTCCAAGAGTTTGGTCATTATTAATACTTGGGACAATCTAAACAACCAGCCAGTGACTGAATAGATTGATGATAATCTAGATTGGGAAATCTATTCCCAAAATTGGGCTCCTCATTGGGAGCTAAGATGGTCAGAAGGAATTGAATTTGGTTTGCCTGGATTCTCTTCAAATTCCAGCACTCATGTTATACCTCCCCAACATGTTATAGGCAGAATACATCAAGCCTCTACTATTGCATCCAGAGAAAAATTAACAGAAATGGGAGATCATATCCAACAAAGAACTTCATTCAGAAGGTGGTTTTGCCAAACTTCTCAGCAATGGCATCAAACTCCAGATCATTCATATCTGATAATAAATCAAATGAGGGCATTACAGTCTTGGCCCCAACAAGACCCTTCCAGCCTTTTTTATCATATCAATTATCATCAGTACTGAGCCATGTGGGATCACGTATGTTTATGGAGTGACAGGTACAGATATTATTATTACATGGTGAAATTTTCTACTCATTTCAGAGCAAATACAAATCCTGAACCTGATTGGCTTGAAGAATGGTGGAAGAAGTTTGGGTTAAATCCAAGCGCTATACACCCTGATGTGTTAGATACTGAACAGATGTTTCATCAATTAAATCTTTCTAATAATGTTCATAGGCTCAACCAGATATCCAACAATGGTTATATGAACAGTTTCATAAATGAAAGACATCCTTGGGTCATTTGGACTAAATATGTTTTACAGCAAGAAGAAGACAGCGATGAAGATCCGCAGATGTACTACGAAATCAACAGTCAACATTGGGATCCTTATCGATTCAATCACTTCCATGATCAACCGGTAGAATAATGGGACCCTCATGTCTTACTGGCCGATAGTGGTGCCAGTTGGTTTTCGTGGATTACCACTAAAAATCTCCACTTTGTGAAAGTTAGGTTTTATGTCTTACTGGCCGACAATGGTGTCAGTCGGTTTCCATGGATTTGCCGTTTCAAATCTCCACTGTGTAAATTCTAATAAAAAGCATCTTAGAAACCTAGAGCACTTCTCTAGCTTTTGGCATGGTTTGACCCGCATTTCTAAGATTCTTTAGTTCCGTATAAAGTAGATTTGATATTTGGTCTGAGGTTCTTGCATGATCGCTCCGCCAAATCTTCAAAAGTAGATTGCTAAATCTCAAAAGTAGATTGGATTCTTATCCGATAGCTTTATGTCTCATCTTGGAAATGATTCTAGTCTCCAAAAATTTTGTATATAAGGAGATGAGAGGCTCATTCAAGAGGAGGCATTTTTTGGAGTAGTCGTATAGAGTCTGAGGTCTAAGGTTCTCTAAGCTCCCTCTCTTTGAGCTTTGTGTCTTTCTTATAGTTTGCAGAAGTAAGTGTGCGAGTGTGTGAGTGAGAAGTGAGCAATCTGTGCTCAAAGTCTGTAACACCCAAGCCGTTTTGGCTCTTTAATATAAATTCCAGCTTCCGCATGTTATCTCTGAATATTGTCTATTATCTTGTCTCTGTTATATGCTGAATCTGCCTGTCTATCATTGCGATCATCTGGAGTTCACCTGGAGGTTATGCTAAAGTTCACTGGAAAACTTAGATAAAGTTCACTGGAAGATTTAGATAAAGTTCACTGGAAAGCTTAGATAAAGTTCACTGAAGCGATTGCTTGAAGTTCACTTAGGTCCTGGAGCGTTTTGTAAGTCCTGCTAGGCAGGCGGCCGCTAAGGGCAGTTTGGGCATTGGGTTGTTTGAAGGTTCATGGTGGTTGTCGTCTTGGGTTCACATAAGGAGGTTTTATAGGTTCACATAAAGTAACACTCCAAGGTTCATGCTGAGATCGTGAGAAGTAGCAGTCGGCAAAGGCAAAAGCGCAAGACAAGTTGATTTTCAAGCTTCATTCTCCGTCGGAGGAAGCCTCTGAGTTTACAAATGGTATCAGAGCGAGATCATGGCTCTGATACCATTTATAAACAAGGAAAACAAGGTGAATTTGAATGTCATTCAAAGAGAAAGAAGAAAGAAAGAAAGAAGAAAAAGACATTAAAAAAGAATAAAGTTTGCACTGCAACTTAGTGACTGCTAACAAATTTGAAAATGTATGAAATGTATTTTGTATGTACATGGTTTGATATGTCAGAATTGACAATATTGTTTGACTAACAAAGACAATTCAGTATTCATTTTTGTTCAAAGTAGTAAAAAATATGTATTTTATAACAAGAGTTACCTAAAGGATGACTATACTTAAAATCCCAGCCAATAAAACTATATGTAATTTTCTGTCTGTTCATTAAAAAACAATGGAACCAGAGGTTAAAAGAATTTAATATTGAGAACGCATAACGCAACGTGTATTATTTTCCTGTGATGGAAATGATTGACCCTGTCAAGCTCGTCCGCCCACCCCAGCCTCCTGTCTGAATAGGCGTAATCAACGATCCCTCCTTTAAAACTTTCCAATATAAATACACCTCGGCCTTGTAGATCCTTTTCAGATATAGTGAAAATTGATGCGAGCTTGGTGAGCGTAACAATGGCTTCCGGAAACCCTCTCTTGGACCAGTACTGCAGGCTCGAGGCGAACAACGCCTGGACAACCCTCGCACAAAGTGCCTTCGGCGCTTACACGCCCTGTGCCACTGAAACCCTGGTGGTTTATGTGTCGAATTTGGTTCTCTGGTGCTTAATTTGTTACAGGATTTATCTCATACGGAAGGATCTCAAGGTTTTCTCCCTCAATAGATTTTGCTTACAATCCCACTACTATAACTATGGATTGGCTATAGCATTTCATGGGTAGAAATATGGGTGCAAACTTTTGGGTATAGCATTTCAGTGGTAGAAATATGGGTGGAAATTTATGAATCTGGCTCTTACTACGGATCAAATACCTATGCTCATCGTAACTATTTCAATCTCATCTGTCGAAAGCTCCTTTCCACTACTCTTATTTAGTTGGGTCGCAAAATGGATATAAATATTTGCTTTCAGACTTTAGCCTCGTAAAACCCAAATTCATCTTCCTCAATACTCTGCTTTGACGAAAGAGATGGAATTTCTGACAACATTCAAGAATCGAATTTAAGGTGAACCAAACAATTTTGAAAACTAAAAGTTGTGTTTTCTATTTCGATTTTTATTTTGTCATTCTATTGAAAGTTTCTTTGAGTTAAACTTTTAATAACAATTAACAACTAGTTTCCTCCTGAATAATTTTTTCTTTTGTATTTCTTATATATGCATTTTGTTTCAACTCCGATATGTATAAAAACTCCGATATTATTTTGTTTCAACTCAGAGAAATATAAAAACTTTGACAAGCATAAAAATTAGTATGTGTATGTGATAATGTACTATATAACTATTCCATAAGAATGTAGCAATAGCATTGTACATGATTATTAATTAGATTTTGAGGAAAAAAAGTTTGGGTAGTTTATGAATGGATTGATTTTGAGCATATAAATTTTTTTAGGAAATTAAATTTTATTTCATTAAATTTGAATGGAAAATTTAAAAAGTGGTGTTGGAGTGGTGAGAAGAAAAAAAATTGAAAAAAACTCACAAACATCTCTAGTTTATAAATCTTATAAATTTAAATAGAGGGTTATGTTCTCTCTTTTGGTTTGTCTTTGTCTTCACTACTTATAATTGAAAGCAATCAAAATTGTTACATTTATTAAAGGATAATTTTTAAATCAAAAAATTATTATGGAAAAGTTAATTTATTATCAACACTTCATTGTTAAAGGATACAATGTTATACAAAACATTTTTTGATGGACAATCTAAAAACCCAAAATATCAAAAATATTTGTTTGATGCATAAAAACGAATACACATTCCAACCCTAGTGTCAATACACATCAATCAATTAGCAAGAAATGGTGTGTTTTTCCTTGCTTCTGCTTTCGTGGATCCATTGTTTTACAACGACTTATTATCACTTACCCTTAGTTTATTAGTTGTTACCCATGCATTGTTTTGGTTGATGTCAAATTGAAATGATAGTTTTTGACAAATTTGTTGTCGTACTACAATAAAGTGGACATGTAATTGTCAATGTGACAAATCTTAAAAGATAACATAATTTTCCAAGTAGGTGGAGGGGATGTTGGTGTTGTGTTTTTGTGATGTGGAATAGTTTGGCAGTGTGGTTGTGGAAGTGAGTGTTAATGGTGTAGATCAATTGGTTTGTGTGGGGTTTAGTCCCCATCAAGTCACAGGTTCAAACCTCATTTGGAGGGGTTGAGGGTGGGAGCCATTTGTGGGGGAATAAAAATGCTCCATGGGATGTCTAGGCTCGACTGAGTCTCGCACAATCTTGGTGACAACGTCCCATTCATGGATAGATCGTTCTTTCATCCAACATTAGGGTTGGCCTTGGCTTAGGCTCAACCTATCTTGAAAAAAAAAAACAAATTGCCAAAACAAAAACTTCATGGCAAGTAGTGAACAATTGAAATTAAAGTGACATTTTCTTAGTTGACATCCATTTTTCATTCTAGAATTGAAATAATGTGTATTTGACCATCACCCAAAGAGCGTGTTTTTTTTAATTGTTTTCCTAAAGTATTGGACAATCCCCCAAGTGACACTTTTTATACAACTAAAATTCCTATGTCATGTGCAATATTCACGTTACTCAAAGCGGAGAGAGAAGCATAAGATAAATATTGAGTACGAAAATGGAGAAATATGTGTTTGAATGTATAAAGATGGTTGTTGAGGGGGGAAGAGGATGTGTAATAAAAGGGAGACAAGTAATATAGGTGGAGGGAAAATTAGTGTAGAAAAATATTCTTATTTCTTTTTAAGTTTTTTTTTTTTTTTTTTAATAAATTTGATAGGGTGTTTATTAAAATAAATTTTAATTATTGAAATTATAATACAAAGTTGTTATTTATGAATATAGTTATACAAATTTATTTATAATGTTAAAAAAATTCCTCATAACAATGAATTTATAATCTATTTATAATATTCAAATTTATAAAATTTCAAATTTTATTATTTAAATCACATTTTCCATTAAATGTAAATCAATTTACATTATTAAAATTTATAAAATTACTAATTTCATTAATAAAATCACAATTTCCTATTCCGAATTTTAGAGAATAATTTGAAAAAAACGAACCATTCCAGAGAAAGGATAGTTGGTGTTTATAGAATAACTTGAAAAAAAGGTCATTAATGAACCACTCCAAAGAAAGGATAGTTGGTGTTGTGATTGTGTTTCATGGAATGGTACGACAACATGGTTTTGGAAGTGGGTGTCAATTAATGAACCCTTAAAATTAGAGTCATGTTTGATTAGTTGATACCCATTTTTCATTATGAAATTGATGCCATGGGTATTTAACCATTATTTTGTAGTGTAAAATGAGTGGCCTTACTTCAGTAGAAAATTGTATTTAAATGATAACATTCTTATAACATAAAAAAATGTTACAAGTTAACTATTGTATTTATATTAGTTTTGTTAAATATTTTATAATATAAATAAATAAAATTACCAACAAAGTTGTTTATACATATATCTTCATCCTAAATTTTTAGGATTTCAAATTCAAAACTATCCTAACCTTTC
>ML786716.1:12147-27304 GCA_009831015.1 Picea engelmannii | reverse complement strand
TATATAGAGAGAAAGATAAAGTATTTATAAATATGTGTTTATGTTTTATTTATTTATTTTGAAATTGAATAATTAATATGATGATGATGATGATTAATGTCCACTAAGATCGAATTGGTCTATCGGACCTTAAGAGGGTAAGTGATTACTTGTGATTCTTTAGAATTTTGTTTATGTGCTCGAAAAACATTAAGAGAAGCTTTCCAAGATCACCATTGTTTTGTTGAGTTAAGCGGTTAGGAAGGTTGGTAGTGTTAGCGATAAATGTTGTTGTGAGCTCGAGAGCATGCGGGTCTGCAAGTTGCACCAAATGATCAAGCGCAACACAGGAGAATCCTTGTTTTTCCAAGTAGCAGGTCAAGCGAGCGGGCAAAATGTCATCGACAACGTCCAAGGTCTATTTTTGCAAAGAAGATCGACGGTCGGTGGGTAATTGCAGTCGACCAAGTCACGCCAAGTATAGCGCAGATGTTGTTAAAGAAGTAAACGATGTCAGCGGTCGGATCGACAGAAGGACAGATCTGGACTGTTGGTTCGGGAGCGGATGCTTGTCACGAGATTACCCGCATCGAGGACTCGGGCATCGAAGTCTCGTAAGAAAATACCCAAGGAATTGGCCGCGAGGATTGCGAGTTTGCGAGGTTGCGAGATTTTGACCGTTGGAGGACAGGTGGCCATAACAAAGCGGCGAAGTGGAATACAGGTGGCAGAAGTCCTCGGGATCTCGCTGCGAGAAGTACCGAGGTATTGGCATTAGGATTTGCGAGTTGCGAAGTGCCGAGGTTCGTGTGAACATGTGGTAGAGCATAAGGTGGGACCGCGTGGCCGACGGGTGGACACGCGTTGGTAGGACGTAAAGTCAGCTTTCCGTTGAATTCTTGCATCTCGGGGACTCGCGAAATAGGAAAGTGAAAACTCGACGGTTCAACCGGCGAGGTTGCGAGGTCGCGAGGACCGGGGCCCACAGTATTGTCGAGATGATCAAGGCCGTCCATCTGAAGCAGACACCTGGCGCAAGTAGAGCTATCTCGGCGCTTCACCCATCGCGATTCCAACTCGCAAAAAGTAGCTCCGTTATTTTCCGAGGTACGAGGTGCTGAGAGACTCTCGGGCCCGGGCCCACGGCATCGCCAGGAGAAGTAAGAACCGTCAGATAAAAAAGGCCAAAGCGCTGAGTTCAGTTACAAAGAGGATCGTTGCAGTCTCCAAGCGCCACCAGATCCGATCTCCATATTGTTTCTCGCCTGAAGTAAATGATGACAAGAGCGGGTGGTTGAGACTTCCTCTCATTTATTAAGAGAGGGAATGGAGGTTCTGGCAAGCCGTCTGCCCGAGGAGTTCCTGTGTGTCGATTTTCTCAAAGGCACCATGCTAAGTCTTCAACTCAACAGAGAAGTATGTGCACGCTAGCTCAACACTTAATGGCTCAGCTACCCTTCTTGCAAGAGCCATGCGTAGTTGAGCTGGCGCTTAAAAGAAGACATCAGTACGAGTTTGACTGAAGGGACATCAAGCTATGAGTTATTGGACGCTCCTCTGCGAGGCAATTTTCTCTGAGTATATAAACTCAGTCTTTGTAATTTGTAAAGGATCGATGGTTGAGCAGAGCTCTTGGTTGTAAACTTTGATGAAGCATTGTTACTCTGGTTATGTATAGACTTTTGAGACTTCTTGCCTTATGAATGTCGGTTTCTTTTACGTCTTTTTTATACTGTGTTAGAACAAATCGGAATTGGAGGATCCAGTCAGCTGTAGCTGTTATAGGATGATGTAGGTTGGATCATTGTAACAGTTACGTTGTTTCTAATCAGTTCTTGTGATTTCCCCAACGCTGAGCGACTTGGAATTGGAGGATCCAGTCAAATCCCCTTTTAGTTTCTTGAGACCCTGAACCAGGAGGATCCTGCATTCAGAGTCTTTCCCCTACAAACCGTTGTAAGCCTGTTGCCCAGAGCTATTTGTTCACCTTTCTTACTAATTCTTCCACCTACTCATCTTTTAATCAACCCATTGGCTGAAGTTAGGATTCCAGACCTCCTTTGTTCTTCATGTACCAGATACAGTCCCTGAGTTAGACTGATATCTCCTCAAGTCTCTACCCATT
Source organism: Picea engelmannii (assembly GCA_009831015.1). Classification (NCBI taxonomy): domain Eukaryota; kingdom Viridiplantae; phylum Streptophyta; class Pinopsida; order Pinales; family Pinaceae; genus Picea; species Picea engelmannii. The sequence goes on along the minus strand of ML786716.1, from coordinate 25,200 downwards.
TGATCACCCATTTATCAAACCGTGACATAAAAACTGATGGGCGTCGATCTCTGCTCCTGCAAGCAATCCAGGAGTGACTTCCGACGCTAACATTTTTGGCGCCGTTGCGGGGGACGAAGCTGAAAATTTTCCCCGGGATTGAACGACAACGATCAACTGATTCTGAAGGTGCATCAGATATCAGAACTTGAAGATTACTACTATGCACCTGGCGACTCCATTGTGACGACTCCACTAGAGTGAACTCGTTGTTTTAATTGTGGCTTTCAGAGGCAGACACACGCGGTCTCATCCACAGCTGCCTCTAGCTACACCTGAAGCTAACTCAGAAGTAGTGCGTAGAAAGGGAAAGAGCTCTGCAAAGGAAGTTTCCATTGTCGAAACAGGTAATCCACCATCTCCTTCTGTAAGAACTCCTTTTTCTCCTCCTCAGTTTCTTGATAGACCTCCTTCAGAGGCTTCCCGTTTCCTGAATTTCGGGAGTGTTCCTGCTGAGTTTTCCCCTCCTGGTCTGGGACTAGAAGGAGAAACCCTTGTCACTCCCCTCTCCTTTGAAGCTGTTTATCGGCGAAGATCCATGATTGCAGAAGATTTTCCCACTCCTGCACGAAGAGGAGCACCTGCGGACTTGAGCTCGTTAGCCTTCCCCTTAAATCCTCTCTTGTTTTCCGCTTCGGGACTCATTCCCAGTAGCCCCTTCGCGAACTCCTTCTCCTCTGAGTTCTTCTCCACCTAATATTCCTATGGTTGGTGTTAATCCCCCTTTGAATAGAATGGACACCATAGTCGCTGCCAGATATGCTCCCTTAGTTCTTCCCCTTCCTATGAATCCTCTCCCTGCTGGGGATTACTTGAAATACATGCCCAAGTTCACTGGGGAAGGAGACATAACTGTTGAAGAGCACCTAGCTACTTTCTACAGTTATGCAGATAACCTTAATATTGAAAATGAAGATGTTTGGATGAGAGTCTTCATCCAGAGCCTGGATGGTGAGGTGAGGAAGTGGTTTAGAGGATTGGCTCTAGGGTCTATTGTTGGGATTGAAGCTCTAGATAGTGCTTTCCTGAGACAGTGGGGAGATAGGAAGGATTTTATGTATTACATGACAGAGTTCGAGTCTTTGAATAACATGGAAGGAGAGTCTGTCTCTGACTTCTCCAAAATATTTAATAAAATGTATAACAAAATCCCGGCCGAGATAAAGCCTTCAGAAGCCTTGGCTAAGATTTCGTATGCTAGCACGTTCGGCCCTGATTTCTGCCTTTTGTTGAGAGAAAGAAGAGCTACCTCCTTAGTTCAAATGCAAGATGAGGCCATAGAAGTGGAATCCAATATATTAGCAGCTGACAGATTAAGGAACAAGGCTGACGCAGACAGAAGAAAGGGAAGATCCGAAGCCTCAACTTCTGGATCATCGGTGCCCCACCCTCAAGTGGATGAACTGACCAAGATGGTGAATTCTATGTCTGCAGAAATGGAGAGAATGAGGGTCGAGGGGAGGCAAACATATAAAGGCCCTCAGATCGCCGAAAACAAAGGAGGCTTCAGGAGGCCAAATAATTTTACTCCCCCTAATATGCAAAGAGAGAGAGGAAGAGACAGAGAAGACTAGAAAATTTAGGCCCCTTTTCAAAACAATTTTGTGGCCGAGGGGGAAGAAAGAGAATCAGATGAGCTTGATCCTGAAATCCACTGTGTCGGAGACACTCCTCCTTTTCCTCATCTCACTCAATCAGCATACGAGGAGTCTTTCATGGACAGTCAACTAAATGAACTGAGCAAGGGGGACAAAGCTATTGGTGGCCGAGGCCGGTACAACCTGAGGTCCGACAAGAAGACAACAACACCTGATATCCCTGAGCAGTCCACTAAAGTAGAGAAACCTGCTAATGAAGTAGTGGATGGTCATAGAGGTAAGAAGGCTCAACCTCTCTCTCCCATTGTCCACAATCATGCCCCTGAAATAAGAGATATTCCAAAGCTTACATCTTCTTTCAATTTTGAGCATGAGATTCAAAAGATCAGAATCCCTGTGCCCCTCACTGAGCTAATTAAACATGGAAAATTTAAAAAATGCTTCTCTGAGCTTTTACAGTCTGAAGCCTCATGCCTTCCCACAGACTCCATAAACCTCCAAGACGAAAAGCCAACAGTTGTCCTAGGTCCCATGGTAGAAGATAGAGATGATTCATCCCCTCCCTTCTACACTTCCCTGAACATACATGATAAAGTGCTGCACAACTACTTGATGGATTCAGGGGCTTCTCACAACCTCATTCCCAAAACTGTCATGGAAGAGTTAGGACTAGAAGTCACCCGAGCTTATCATGACCTCTATTCTTTTGACTCTAGGAGACTTCAGTGTCTTGGAGTTATTAAAGACCTGGTTGTAACCTTGTTTCAACTTCCCATGAAAAGTGTGGTCATGGATATTGTAGTGGTTGATGTCCCCCCCAAGTTTGGTATGCTGTTATCAAGATATTGGATTAAAAGACTGGGGGGGACCTTTCAAATGGACCTTACATATGCTACTATCCCAGTGTTCGGAGGACAACATAGAAGACTATACAGAGAAGCCCAACTGGCCTATATAATCAGTGATGAAGCCAACCCTACCAATCATTCCATCTTTGCCTTGGACACTGATTTAGGCTCCAGTTTACTACAGCTCACCCATGCCCCCGAGCCTCCTCTTAAACTCAGAAAGCAGCCCACTGTTTCCCCTGGAATTCCTCCCTCCATCACCCCAATTTGGAAAATGTTTTTTGATGGAGCCTGTTCCCGAGAAGGCGTTGGAGCTGGGGTGGTTTTTGTGTCCCCTGCTCAGGAAGCCATATCCCTGTCATACAAATTAGAATTTGAGGCTACCAACAATGTGGCAGAGTATGAAGCTCTTATCCTAGGATTAAGAGCTGCAAGGGAAATGGGAATTCAAGAGGTAGCAGTGTTCGGTGTTGCAGAGTTGGTAGTCCAACAAATCAGAAATGCTTATCAGGATAAGCATCCTCGACTTAGAAGCTATAGAAATGAGGTGTGGGATCTAGTTGATAGTTTCTTCTCAGCATTTAACATTTCTTTCATCCCAAGAGAGGAGAACACAGTGGAAGATTCCTTGGCTGCATCAGCAAGCAATTTCAAAGTACCCCTGCCACCCAAGCTGAGATATGATGTAGAAGTAAAATACAGGCCCTCCATACCTGACAATGTTAAGCATTGGAAGGTGTTTGAGGACGATCTTGAGATCAAGAAATTCTTGGAGACTATCGAGGAGTTTTCAGAGCTGCATATCGATCAAGATTCTGTCTCTGAAGAAAAGTTGGATGGGGGTGAGTTGCTGAGTAAAATAGCAGAGCATGACATTATTCAATTTCCTAGCAATCACATTCTAAGGGGACTAGTCCCATTAGAAAGATTGTTCGATAGGAATGATGTGGAATTAAAGGGGAGAGTTTCAGGTGATGATGCTGACACGGCTGAATGCAACATTGGCACACCAGAGGAGCCTAAGTTTTTCAAGCTGTCAAAGAGTTTGACCAAGAAGCAGAGGGATGAATACACCGAGTTGCTGAGAGAGTTTGCTGATGTGTTTGCATGGACCTACGAATACCTCAAGACGTATGACACATCAGTCATTGAGCACAAGATCCCACTGAAAGAAGAGGCTAAGCCATTCAAGCAGAAACTGAGGCAGATAAATCCCATGTTGCTACCTGTCATGAAGAAAGAAGTGAAGAAGCTACTGAATGCCCAAATCATTGTCCCCTTGAGATATTCCGATTGGGTGGCCAATTTGGTTCCGGTAAGAAAGAAGAGTGGGGAAATTAGACTCTATGTTGATTTCAGGAACCCGAACAGGAGCTCAAGGAAAGACAATTATCCCCTGCCCAACATGGAGCACATATTGTAGAAGGTCACTGGCGCATCTAAAATATCCATGGTTGATGGTTTCTCTGGCTACAATCAGATATCGGTCATGCCTAAGGACAGAGAGAAGACAACCTTCACCACTCCTTGGGGCACATTCATGTATGACAAAATGCCTTTTGGATTGATGAACGCAGGAGCAACATTTCAGCGGGCCATGGACATAGCCTTCATCGAGGAGAAGGACTAGTTTGTGGTAATATATCTGGATGACATTACCGTCTTCTTCAGAACAGACAAGGAGCACTGCTGCCACTTGAAGAGGGTTTTCCTGAAGTGTCGAAGGTTTGGCCTATCCCTGAACCCCAAGAAATCTTTGTTCGCCATGAAGGAAGGGAAGCTATTAGGCCATATAGTGTCAGCAGAGGGAGTAAGGATTGACCCTAGCAGGGTAGAAGCACTTCAGACCTTGTCACTCCCCAGATCTAAGAAGGAAGTTCATGCCTTTTTGGGGAAGATAAATTTTTTGAGGAGATTTGTCTCAAATTTTGTTGAGTTGGTGAAACACATCACGGCCATGCTTAGGAAGGGAAATGAAATAAAATGGACCGCTGAACCCAGGGAATATTTTGTCCAAATAAAAAGGGTGTTGACTGAGGCACCTGTGCTAACCAGTCCTGATTATTCTAAAGATTTCCTGATTTTTTATTTTTCTTCGTGTGATACAGTAGCAGCAGTCTTGTTGCAAAAAAATGATCAGGGGCAAGAGCAACCTATTGCATTCTTTAGCAAGGCATTGCGAGATGCAGAACTCCGGTACGAGATCATGGAGAAGCAGGCCTATGCCCTAGTGAAATCCCTCAAAGATTTCAGAGTCTATGTCTTGCATTCAAATATCACTACATATGTTCCTTCAGCCTCTATGAAGGACATTCTTATACAGCTCGACATAGACGGAAGAAGGGGTAAGTGGATCGCCAAGATCCTAGAGTTTGATTTGGAAATCAAGCCCACCAAGTTGATAAAGGGGCAGGGTTTGGCTAAGTTGTTGGCTGAATCCAATTGTAAAGCCTTAGGGATTAGTTTCATCAATGAGCAAGTTGAGTCATTCAAACAGAATTTTCAGGATGCCTTGTCTCTAGCAACATGCTCCTGGTACAAGGATATCTTGTATTTTCTGCAAGAATTGAGGCCTCCTGATGAAATGGAAAAGAGCAAGGTGAGAGCTTTAAAGCTCAAGGCGGTCAGATATTGCCTCATTGACCAAGCCTTGTACTGGAAAGACCCTTCAGGGGTATTTTTAAGGTGTCTAGACCCACAAGAAGCCCATAAAGTTACGTTTGATTTCCACCGTGGCCTTTGTTGGGGTCATCATTTCTGGAAGACCACAGCCCATAAGATCCTCCGAGCTGGGTATTACTGGCCCACTTTATTCCTAGATGTCTGCAGAGAAGTCAGAGCTTGCATCAAATGCCAGAAGTTTTCAGGTAAGCAGCAACTCAAATCCCTACCATTAAAGCCTGTAGTGGTTTCAACACCCTTTCAGCAGTGGGGATTGGACTTCATTGGAGAAATTCATCCTCCCTCAGGTGGTCAGCACATATGGATCCTGACAGCAACAGACTATTTCACCAAGTGGATAGAAGTTGTTCCCACCAGGAGCGCTTCCCACAAAGTGATTATCAGTTTCCTAGAAGACATCATAGCCCGATTTGGTTGCCCCAGCAGAATTGTCACTGACAACGCCGCCCCCTTTAGGTCTGAGCCTCTGGTCAAGTTTTGTGAGAAATTTGAGATTTCACTGATTCACTCTACCCCCTATTATCCTCAAGGAAACAGACTGGCGGAATCTTCCAATAAAAGTCTGATCAAGCTCATTAATAAATTATTGGAAGACAATAAAAGGGCCTGGGATTTAAAGCTCAAATTTTCTCTATGGGCCGACCGAGTGACAACTAAGAAGTCCTTGGGCATCTCACCTTTCCAACTTGTTTACGATACGGAAGCTGTTTTCCCTACTCATCTCGCTTTATCTGTGGCGAAGTTCCTCCAAGACCTCGAAGGAGAGCCTGACAATATGGTCAGAAGGATTCACCAGATGGTGTAAATACAATAGATTAGAGAGCAGGTCATGCACAGGGCCTACGATCATCAGCAGAAGATCAAGAAAGCTTTTGACAAGAAGAGCAAGAAGAAAGAATTCAAGCAGGGTGATCTGTTGCTCAAATGGGATGCACCCAGGCAGGACAGGGGAAAACACAGCAAGTTCAATGCCCTCTGGTTTGGGCCTTTCAGGATCGTCGAAGTATTTTCAAACAACACTTACAGGTTGCAGGATCTGGAGGGCAAATAGGTTTTCAACGACCCAATGAATGGGCATTTTTTGAGAAGATGTTTTATTTGAGCCTTAGACGGCTCCTCTATTGTAAATATTGTCTTTTAGTTTCTTTGTTTAGTTTCGTTTTGCATGTTTTCGACCTAATAAGTGACTCCATAGCCCAACAAAAAGGCGACTGGAGCTGTAGAAGGAGTTCTTAGAGAATCACAGGGATGACTCTATCCCCCATGGAGCCTAATGTTAGCGATAAATGTTGTCGTGAGCTCGAGAGCATGCGGGTCTGCAAGTTGCACGAAATGATCAAGCGCAGCACAGGAGAATCCTTGTTTTTCCAAATAGCAGGTAAAGCGAGCGGGCAAAAAGTCATCGACAACGTCCAGGGTCTATTTTTGCGAAGCAAATCGACAGTCGGTGGGTAATTGCAGTCGGCCGAGTCACGCCAAGTATAGCACAGATGTGGTTAAAGAAGTAAACAGTGTCAGCGGTCAGATCAGCAAAAGGACAGATCTGGACTGTTGGTTCGAGAGCGGATGCTTGTCACGAGATTACCTGCATCGGGGACTTGGGCATCGAAGTCTCGTAAGAAAATACCCAAGGAATTGGCCGTGAGGATCGCGAGTTTGCGAGGTTGCGAGATTTCGACCATTGGAGGACAGGTGGCCATAACAAAGCGGCGAAGTGGAATACAGGTGGCAGAAGTCCTCAGGATCTCGCTGCGAGAAGTCCCGAGGTATTGGCATTAGGATTCACGAGTTGCGAAGTGCCGAGGTTCGTGTGAACATGTGGCAGAGCATAAGGTGGGACCGCGTGGCCGACGGGTGGACACGCGTTGGCGAGAGGTAAAGTCAGCTTTCCGTTGAATTCTCGCATCTCGGGGACTCACGAAATAGGAAGGTGAAAACTTGATGGTTCAACCGGCGAGGTTGCGAGGTCGCGAGGACCGGGGCCCATAGTATTGACGAGATGATCAAGGCCGTCCATCTGAAGAAGACACCTGGTGCGAGTAGAGCTATCTCGGCGCTTCGCCCATCGCGATTCCAACTCGCAAAAAGTAGCTCCGTTATTTTCTGAGGTACGAGGTGCCGAGAGACTCTCGGGCCCGGGCCCACGACATCGCCAAGAGAAGTAAGAACCGTCAGATCAAAAAGGCCGAAGCGCTGATTTCAGTTATAGAGAGGATCGTTGCAGTCTCCAAGCGCCACTGGATCCGATCTCCATATTGTTTCTCGCCTGAAGTAAATGATGACAAGAGCGGGTGGTTGAGACTTCCTCTCATTCATTAAGAGGGAGAATGGAGGTTCTGTCAAGCCGTCTGCCCGAGGAATTCCTGTGTGTCAATTTTCTCAAAGGCGCCATGCTAAGTCTTCAACTCAACAGAGAAGTCTGCGCACGCTAGCTCAGCACTTAATGGCTCAGCTACCCTTCTTGCAAGAGCCATGCGTAGTTAAGATGGCGCTTAAAAGAATACATCAGTATGAGTTTGACTGAAGGGACATCAAGCTGTGAGTTACTGGATGCTCCTTTGCGAGGCAATTTTCTCTGAGTATATAAACTCAGTCTTTGTAATTTGTAAAGGATCGATGGTTGAGTAGAGCTCCCGGTTGTAAACTTTGATGAAGCATTGTTACTCTGGTTATGTATAGACTTTTGAGACTTCTTGCCTTATGAATGCCGATTTCTTTTACGTCTTTGTTATACTGTGTTAGAACAACTCGGAATTGGAGGATCCAGTCGAGTTGTAGCTATTATAGGATGATGTAGGTTGGATCACTGTAACAGTTACGTCGTTTCTAATTAGTTCTTGTGATTTCCCCAGTGCTGAGCGACTTGGAATTGGAGGATCCAGTCAAGTCCCCTTTCAGTTTCTTGAGACCCTAAACCAGGAGGATCCTGCATTCAGAGTCTTTCCCCTACAAACCGCTGTAAGCCTGTTTCCCAGAGTTGTTTGTTCACCTTTCTTACTAAGTCTTCCACCTAGTCATCTTTTAATCAACCCACTGGCTGAAGTTAGGATTCCAGACCTCCTTTTTTCTTTACGTACCAGATACATTCCCTGAGTTAGAGTGATATCTCCTCGAGTCTCTACCCATTTGATCGCCCATTTATCAAACCGTGACATAAAAAATTGATGGGCGTCGGGCTCTGCTCCTGCAAGCAATCCAGGAGTGACTTCCGACGCTAACAGGTAGTGTGACAAATATTTTGAAAATGAGATCCAATCTGGGTATAGGCTGGACAATCTAAGAGAAAGTGTCTTTGCGTCCAAGGTTTATGGAAGTCCTACTTGACTGTTAAATTGAAGAGCTTGTGTATGTGATGGATAAGGATATGCCCTCCGATTTTAAAAATTTCAGCTTGGTAACCTTCAATGTCCTTAGCTTTCCCATTTGCAATCCGCGTAACCCTGAACTCTATGTCATCTAAAGAAAAAACTGCATCCTCTATAGGGATAATATGATCCAAATGGATATTGGTGGCCACCCACCTTTTCCAACTGGCTCAAAACAATTTTCTAACAATTTTGGCAATTTACTATTATTAGCAGTTTTAACTTCCGGGGCCATTTTGAGGGCCTAAATGAAGGTTTTTCGGGATCGAGCTCCTTAATGATAGCCAAAGGCATGATTGAGCCCCTAAAATGAATCTCCTCGATGATACCTTTCCAACAGGCTATCACACACCTAAAACAAAGATCGTATGAAAAAGTTACGACCCCGGGAAGTTGATGTACTAACTTACCCAAACGAGGCCCACATGACTTTTGGTGCTTCATCTCCTAGGGTTAGGTTTTTGGATGTCTAGGGTTTTTGACATTCTTTCTTATTGTAAAAATGCCTTCAGAGCCTCATTGTAACCTTCTTCTTGCGAATGCGCGTTGCCGTCACATCTCTTCTCAGAGATAAGCCGCCACCATTCCAACAAGCTTGTTTCCGCTGCATTTTACAGTTTTAGCTTTATTTCGTTATTGAATAGAAAACCAATTTTATTGTATCTCTGTTATTTTGTTTTAAGCACCTGTCAATAATCTGTATTCATTTCGTTCTGCTCATAAAATCCGGATCAGTGGTATCAGAGCGGTCTGCTCCTTGTCATCTTAATGCATGTCCCCAACGAGGTCAGAGTACAAAGAGTTGGGTCTCGAGCTTGTTTCTCTTGAGGAAAGAAGCTCTCGCATGCCCAAGTGACCTTCCATGGCAGGAGAAAAGAAATATGGCGGGACAGGAGATCCTTTCAAACTGTTGATTGAGGAAGCCCTCACGCAATAGAGGAATGAGATGATGGATAGTTTCGCGCAAATCCTTCGGCGGCTACCAACAGGCGACGCATCTTCTTCGAACGGAGGCGCCGCCCCCTTCAAGGTACAAATAAACTTTGATATTTCTATATTTGAAGGTGAAATAGACGCAGATGTTGTAGACAAGTGGTTGAATCTACTAGAAGGGTATTTTTCTGTCCATAACTTTTCGAATAAAGAAAAGATTACTTTTGCGCTCCTCAAAGCCGTTCCCCATGTCAAATATTGGTGAGAAACTTTTTGTGAGCAAAAGGAAATAGAGGAAACCTCATTATTTTCAGTCATGGCCACCTGGGAATCCTTTAGGGATTATATTAAGGAACAATACTACCATGTCGGAAGTTATGACAACCTGTATACCAAATGGACCACACTGCGGCAAGAAAGAGACCAACCAGTGCCAGATTTCACAAATATCTTCCATACCTTGCGCACCAAGTTGGGTATCAAAGATTCGAAGCAACATATGGTGCTCAAGTATTGTGGTGATCTGCACAGATACATCTAGACTGAAATGGAATTTCTAGACATCTCATCCTTGGGCGCGACCTACCGATATGCCGTCAAAATCGAGCAGAAGCTCAAACAAAAGATGCGACAATTTGGGCCTGGGAACCCCTCACAACAAAAGCCAGGAAAGGTCGGCCCCAACCCACTGAACAAAGGACAGAGCAAAGATGGACAGTATCAGGAAAACCAGTCCAAGCTGCAAGCAAAGAAGGACATCGGAAATACAAAGAAAGATACCGGAAAGTGGTGCGACTTCCATAAGAGCCCTTGGCATAACACTGCTGATTGCCGCTCAAAGCAGTCGCTGATGGCCGAAGTGAAAGCCTCTTAATCAAATGCAAATTATGACTCTGAGTCAGAACTAGAAAGGGGAAGACGGATCATTGACGCGGAACCCAGTGCCACCATTGCTACCACCAAGCTCCAGCCTGGTGAACCAGATGAGCCAGAAGAAGGAGAGCGCCTCTTCCATTCACAGATGTGGGTAAAAGGCACCTCGCTGCACTTCATTGTTGATAGCGGTAGCCAAAAGGACCTCATCTCAGTAGAGGTCGTCAAGCGTCTAGCCCTGCCAACAACGCCACACCCACAACCATACACCATTGGATGGCTCCACCAAGGAAGCGATATCCATGTCAGCCAACAGTGTCGAATGTCGTACGACATCAAGCCCTTCAAAGATGAGGTATTGTGTGATGTTTCTCCTCTCAAAGTTTGTGATGTTCTTTTGGGCCAACCTTATTTATGGAAACGTCATGTTGTATATGAGTCTAGGCCTCGTAGTGTTATTATTCCTTTGAACAGGAAATTGTATAGGATACCCGAGGCAGTCCCACCTAGTGCTATTTTCTTGATCTCTACTAAGCAATGCATGAAGGTCATCTCTCAGACGGGGAAGTTTGTCTTCTTCGTGATTCGCTCTCAGAATAAGCGAAAGATCACAACCACATCCAGGGTCTCTACGACTGACCTCTCCACACAACAGAAGCAAGTAGATAAGGTTGTGGAAGAATACTCGGATATCTTCTCCTCACCTACAGGGGTACCTCTACACTGCTAGGTCAAGCACCCCATCGATCTGACCCCCAGCGCACTGCTACCCAATGGGCTAGTTTATCGTCGCTCTTTGTTAGAGAATGAGGAGATCAAGTGACAGATCCAAGAGCTGCTCCACAAGGGGCACATCTGCCCCAGCTCATCACCTTGCGGGAGCCCAATCATGCTGGTACAGAAGAAAGATGGAACCTGGCGAATCTGTATCGATTATCGGGCACTGAATAAAATCATAGTCAGAAACTGGTACCCGATTCTCCGAATCGATGACCTCCTTGATCAACTCACGGGGGACAAATACTTTAGTAAGATTAGTCTGAAGTCTGGCTACCACCAGGTCCCGATAGAACAAACAGATGTATGGAAGACTGCCTTCAAGTCAAAGGAAGGCCTTTTTGAATGGTTGGTCATGCCCTTTGGTTTGATAAATTCTCTAGCCACTTTCATGAGGATGATAGACGATATCCTGCGACCATTCACCAATAATTTTGTAGTGGTGTATTTGGATGACATTCTAATTTACAGCAAGACTTGGGCCGAACACTTGCAGCATATTCAGTAGGTTCTTCACACCCTGCAGCAGCACAAGCTATACGCCAACTTGGAAAAATGATCCTTCGACATGGACATGGTCCATTACCTGGGCTACATCATTGATTAGCATGGCGTACTTGTGGATCCAGCCAAGATCCAATTCATCCGTGACTGGCCAGCCCCAAAAACACTCACTGAGCTTTAGAGCTTCTTGGGCCTTGCCAATTTCTACCGCAGGTTCGTGTTGGGTTTCTCCCATATTGCATGGGCCCTCGGTCAAATAAACAGGGGTAGTGGTAAGGCAAAATTTGTGTGGGGCCGGTCCCAACAACAAGCATTTGATGATTTGAAGCAACGCTTGTGATCAACCCCAATACTTTCACTACCAGACCTGCAGCATCCTTTTGAGATCGAGGCAGATGCTTCAAACTATGTTGTGGGCGTCGTTCTCACTCAGCACGGCCACCCCGTGGCCTATCATAGTGAGACATTGTCATATACTATCCGTAAGTACCCTACTTACGACAAAGAAATGTACTCCATCGTGCAAGCATGCCGCCAATGGAGACATTACATTCTTGGGAAGGAGACAACCATCCACACTGATCATAAGCCACTGCAGTTCATGCAGACACAGGGAAAATTGCAGAATGACCGCCACCAAAAGTGGTCCACATACTTGCAACAATTCCACCTCAACATCAAGTATAAAACAGGAAGCACCAATCGCGTCGTTGATTGCCTCAGCAGACCGCCAGTCGTGGCACTCACCACGGTGCTAGACTCTTGCGACCATGAGACATCTAGATGGCCCCAACTCTATGAGACAGACCCTAACTTTGCCACCACCTACCAAATGTTGGGCGCAAATGTAGTTGTCGATAATTTTCATCTTCAGGATGGGTTGTTGTGTCGTTTGGGCCATATTTTTGTTCCATCAAGTGAGGGAGCGAAGCTGATCTGGGAAGCCCACTACAGCCGGGTGGCAAGACACTTCGGCATTGAAAATATAGTGGCGATGCTACATAAACATTTCTACTGGATGAAACTTTGACAGGAGGTAAGCAAGTATATCAGGTCTTGCACTGCCTACGCTATTGCCAAACCGACCACTAAGAAATAGGGCCTACACACCCCTCTTCCTACTCCTGACAGGCCATGGGAATCCATCTCAATGGACTACATGTCGGGCCTCCCGTCCACCAAGCGGGGAAATTACTGTGTTTTTGTGGTTGTTGATCGCTTTTCTAAGATGGAGATTCTGGTTGCTTGCAAGAAGAGCATCACAACTGTTAAGTACCTAAACCAGATCTGCAAATATACTTCAATAATACCAAGAATAAACCATAAACCATTCAGCATAACATGAACACAAGAAATAGAGAAAACCCTTGAGGTAGGGAAACACCATACAATGGATCCTATTATGGAAGGGATCCTCTCCTGTTCACTTGCCTC
>ML786715.1:234726-245412 GCA_009831015.1 Picea engelmannii | reverse complement strand
GACTTCTTTTCGTTTACTGCAGAAGTACCAGAGTACACATAGGCAATTATTTTGTAATTTTTGCAAATTTGTAGGACACAATGAGAAATATTGTTGTGCATTCGAATTAATGAGAGAGAACATTTAATATGCGTACAAAATTCAAGAAGAATGTGTCGCAGTAGAAGGAGGAGTTCCACAGTACAACACTCCAAGAGGCTTTAACGAGGGTGGATGTGGAGGATTCGACAAAGGTCGAGGATGTGGATAATTTGGTCATGGAAGCATAGTACTGATAATTTGTTATAACTGCAATCAACTAGGACATTTAGTGAGAGATTTTCTAAATCCTTGCATGATGTGCACATATTTTCGAACATTGGATCATGCGAAGAAGACTGTCCTCAACTGATAGTGAAGTGGCAGGAAAGAGGGAACCAAAACTAGCACAAAAACCAACATCACAACCAACATTAGAATCAGAACCTACATATGAAAGCCGCTAAGGAACGTGACGATCAACCCAGAGTAGCAGTTGTTACACGGGACAAAACGAGAAATAGAGCAGATGCGACAGAGAATGGAAAGGGAGTTAAACAATGGATAAGGAAAGCAATTGAGCCCATGCCAACATTCAATCCACGGAAAGAAAAATAAAACTATCAACAAGCAAGGAAGGAGATACTAGGACTAGACTGGAAAGCATCAACATCAAATACACCGCTAGTATACAATATGTCATTAGTCTATGATCACACTATTCTAGAAAGGCTAGTCAAAAAGGTAAATACTTTGAAAGACTTTATAAATAGTTTTTTAGAGTTGATGCAGGATGAAAAAAAATTGAATGCACGATGTAGAATGATTGGTCAGTGTACATAAGACAGATAAATACCTACGACGCTGAAAGCAGTGAACCAAGTCTTGTGCAAGAAGAGAACAAACAAAAAATTTAGACTAAGTGCGCATATAGGAGAACATGACATGGATAATTTCATATTATATTTAGGATCACATGTCAATTTTATTCCAAGACAAACATGGGAGATGATGGGGAATCCAAAGCTAGTTTGGTCAACTTTTCAGTTGAGGTTAGCTAACCAACATAAGATAATACCAATCGAGAGATTGGTAGGCATACTTGTCAACATAGATGGAGTGAATAGTGTAGCTGAATTTGAGGTTATTGAGATCGTGGATAACAGTCAACCATATCCATATTTTCTTAGACTAGATTGGGCCTTCGAAAACCAAGCGATTATTAACTTGACGAAAAGAGAGATGATTTTTTAAGGAGGAGGCTTAAAGGTCACTGTGCCATTATACCCTATGGAGGAAATAAGATATGTGGGGCCCATGAGAAAGGAAATTGATAAATTATATAATATGATAGCATGCATGGATGACTACGTCAATCCCACTGCATATGGTGCACTTAGTTGGAGAAGCATAAGATCATGTGCATTAGAATCAGAGGACATAATTGAACATTGGCAACACTAGTTGCATGAAGTCTCAACCAAAAGGTGTGCTCGCATTACTCGCTCTTTATGATGGATCATAACAGAGGTATGTGATATGCCAAAGTTTGAGGGATTAACTTAGGTAATCTCTTTTGTCAATAAATTTGAGTTGCAGATACACGAACAACAAAGGTTGTTAGAATTAGATGTTGCATTGAGAGAAACTCCAGTGAGATGGTGGTAAACCCACAAGGAAGGGATAGAGGATTGGAAACATTGTAAAAGGATGATGCACATCAGCTTTGGAACAAGAGAAAACATGCACAAGTATACGAGTATGAGTGATCTGAAGGATCATGTTGTGCGATGTATTATAACTTGGAGGAAAGTGACAAAGAGGAATGGACACACAGGTTCATACATACGTTGGAGACAATTCCTAGGAACTGTTATTTATAGGTAGAAGTGCGTAGAGGACCAGCGGACTGGGAAGATCTCACTCGAAACTTCAAGGTAACATTTAATTTTGAAGTTGATTCACATTTAGTATATGCAACTTTACAATTCATTAGAGGTAAAACTTTTATGGAAGAAGGTCAAGTAGAAATAGTACCTACATGTAGTGCACATAGAGATTCTGCGACAGTCTATGAACTATTAGAATGTTATAATGTTACCGAGGAAGACCAAGAATAAGAATACCCAAGAAATGTATAGGTACTAGAGACTGAAGGAGAGCATGATGTAGTACGTCCAACACTTGAATCTGATGCATATGCAAAGCCCTTAAGAGTGTGCAAAGTGGACATTGGCACGAAGGAGAAAATGAAGTTTGCAAACATTAGTGATTATTGGAATGATGGGACTGTGGAAAATAGTGCAGACCTATTGCACGAGTATTAGGATCTCTTTCCGAAAACCTTTTCAAAGATGAACGGAATAGCTGGAGAATTGGGTGAGATGAAGGTCCCATTAAAGCTAGATGCCAAGCCAATAAGACATAGACCTTACAGATTAAATCTGAATTACAAGGGAAAAGTGAAAGAAGAGCTTGAAAAAATGATAGAAGCTAGTATAATTGAACCCGTCGTAGAGTCTGAATGGATAAGTCCAATGGTGGTTCATGATAAGAAAATAGGGGGTATTAGAATTTTTATAGACCTAAGGAAGTATAATGATTCCTTTTTGCATGACCCATTTCCGACCCCCTTTACAGATGAAATATTAGAAAAAGTAGGAGGGTAGGAGGCCTACTCGTTCACTAATGGTTTTTCAGGATACCATCAGATAAATATTGTGCCAGAAGAAAAATATAAGACGACATTTGCGACAGAATGGGGAAGCTAATAGTACACAGTGATGCCATTTGGGTTAAAGAATGCACCTATTGTGTTTTCTAGAGTAGTTGTCTTAGCCTTTAAAGAGTTTATTCATAAGTTCCTTCAATTATACTTAGATGATTGGACTGTCTTTAGCCTATTGAAATATCACATAGAAACTCTAAGGTT
Organism: Picea engelmannii; assembly: GCA_009831015.1. Lineage (NCBI taxonomy): Eukaryota > Viridiplantae > Streptophyta > Pinopsida > Pinales > Pinaceae > Picea > Picea engelmannii. The sequence continues at coordinate 242,462 of ML786715.1, read as the reverse complement.
GATACTTGATAGATGTAGACAATATCATATTTCATTAAATTTGCAGAAATGTATTTTTTGTGCACCATTTGGGATATTGTTAGGTCATGTGGTATGCAAGCAAGGTTTGTTAGTTGATCCTTCCAAGATAGTAGTAATTGTTAATTTTCCACCACCTAAAGCAATGTGAAACTTGAGAACAACTTTGGGTGATACCAGATATTACAGGAAATTTATTAAAGGTTATGCATAGATTACAACTCCAGAGGAGAAGTTATTGAAGAAAGAAGCCAAGTTTCAGTGGAATGAAGACTGTCAGAAGGGTTTGGACATATTAAAATACAAGTTAGTGACTGCACTCATTCTGGTGTTCCTGGATTGGAAGAAAGAGTTTCACATTCATGTGGACGCATCGTCGATAACATTTAGTGCATTGTTAGCCCATACAGGAGAGGGAGTGTTAGATCATCCAATTTCTTTTTCTAGCAGGAAGTTGTCGACTACTAAGAAGAATTACACAATGACAAAAAGGGAAGGATTGGAAATGGTTTAGGCCTTGCAGAAGTACATACACTATTTGTTGGGGTCCCATTTCAAGATGTATACAAACCACTCTGCAATCATATATCTAGTGAACAAGCTAGTGTTGGGGGGGAGAATCTGCAAATGGTTATTGTTGTTCCACGAGTATGATTTCAAAGTTATTGTGAATCTAGGGAAACTAAATGCAAGAGTATATTATTTGTCACGGATACTAACAGGAGAAGATGCAGGGAACCTAGACGATAGTTTACCAAATATGCATTTATTCTCAGTTCAAATGGTAGACGACCATTTTGCGGAAATTGTCCAATATTTGAGCACATGAGTAGCTCCATCGGATATGATAGTAGCATAGAAGAAAAAAGTAGTGGTCAAAGCAACAAATTATTAGTTGATCGCATAAAATTTGTACAAGTTGGGTGTAGATGGGATACTGCGGTGATATGTGCTTGAGAATGAGAGACCGATGATCCTCATAGAGGCACATGATGGAATTGCAAGAGGTCATTATACAAGAAAGGATACCACACATAAGATCTTACAAGAAGGGATATGGTGACCCACCCTCTATAAGGACACAAAGGAATATTGTCAAGATGTGATGCTTGCCGGAGAGTAGTAAGATCGTTGTGAAGGGATGAGATGCTTTTGAATCTGCAAGTTTCCTTGCAAGCATTTGACAAATGGCCAGTGGATTTTGTTGAACCGATTGATCCACTAACAAAAAGAATATGATCTAGGTACATAATTACTGCGACAAAATACTTGACAAGATGGGAAGAGGTAGAACCAGTTACAGATTGCAACACAGAGACAACTGTGTGATTCATATTCGAGAACACAGTTACAAGGTTTGGGTGTCCTAAAGTATTGATGAGCGACCAAGGGACTCACTTTTTGAACAAAACAATTGAAGCATTCAAAAAAGAGTTCCAGATTTAGCATCATAAGAGCACACCATATCACTCGAAAACTAATGGAATTGTGGAGGCCTTCAATAAGATACTAGGGAATGCATTGACCAAGGTGTGCAACATAGGACAAGATGATTGGGATTTAAGGATCCCGCCAGTGCTTTGGGCTTATAGAACTACATGCAAGAAGTTGATAAGACATACACCTTTCAGATTAGCATATGGTCAAGAAGCAATGATTCCCATGGAGTTTCTTGTACCGAATATGCGCATTGCTGCAATGGAAGACCTTATATATTCTGGCGTAGTAGAATAAAGACTATCGCAATTACTAGTGTTAGAGGAATATCGATTTATTGCAGGGTTCCATCAACAAGTATAGAAGGCCCGTGAAAAGGCATGGCATGATAGACACATCAAGAAGAAGAAGTTCGATACATGAGATCTAGTACTTCTCTACGATAGTAAGTTCCTACAACACCCTAGAAATTTTAGGATGCACTAGCTAGGGCCATATGTGATCATATATGTGACTGACACATGTGTTGTTTAGTTAGAAAAATTGGATGGAAAAGTTGTGTAAGGACTAGTGAATGGGATTCAATTAAAACTGCATAGGGATGACCGTCCTTCCACACATTAGGAGAATTATGGAGAATAACTTGTATCACAGTGTGATATAGCAATAAAATGTACAAAAAGAAAGAAAAAGAAAGTAAAATAGGAAAAAGTATGAAATTGGTTCATAAAATATGTCGAAAGTTGAGAAATTGAAGAAGTTAAGGTTAGCAGATAAACAGGAAAAGCAGGAAAATGTCGCGAAAGAGAAGGAAGAAGGTAGAAGAACGCACAAACGAAGGAAGCAAGATTGCACAGAGAGAAGAGATCGCGTAGAAGGAAGAGATCACACAAAGAGACGAGATTGCACACATGACAAAAAAGAGCATGTAATACAATCCATGATGGGACGTGTAATAAAGAGTTACCATGTCGACGAAGTCGTGGCACCGCATAACATTAAATGCAGAATATCTTGACAGATTGTAGAATCAAATGGAGAATTTTTCGAAGATACAGAGTAATGGAGCATTAAAGCAGGTAATGAATGCCAACCACTAGTGGATTAGACATAAATTTTAGGTGCAAGGGGAAGCTGCAACTGAAATGCAATATAAAAGAAAGCAAAGGGTCAATGTTGGAAGTTTATTGTAATTCAGAATTCACATAAAGAGCCAAAGTTACAGAGAAAAATTCCATAACTAGTTGGAAGTTGAGACCAGTGTTGTAGAGGAAGATGGCACCACCTAAGGCAACAACAATGACAAAATCAATACCGAAGAAACCGTGCAGTCAGCCCGCAATGCTGTCGATAATTGAAGAAACACAAGAGACATCGTCCTCAAAATCAATATTCCACAAGGATTATATCCTGCCGAGAAATCCAACAACCAAAAAGGTCCATTTACATAGGGACACAAAGTATATTCTCGTGGAGCCACCAATTTCATAAGGAGTAATTGTAGAAGGGGAAATTCTAGGTCTGATACCCGCGTTAAAGTATGCAGACCATGGCATCACTGATGAGAATAAGTTTCCAGAGTTGGTACCCAGCAAGTTCCTGAGGAATTATATTAGTGACGAGACTGATATGATAGTCATAGAACCATAGGTATGGGCTACATGATTGCATAAATCAGGTCTTTTAAACCTATTCGATATACCCCATTTTGGACAGATCCAGGAGATCAAAGCGTGTGTAAAACTATTTCTAAGTTGTGTGCATGGAGGATACATGTGGCTCGACATGCCAGTATCCATTGATACATATTTGATAGTGTGCATCATTGGTCTTCCGTCATAGGGGGAGGTCCCATCTTTGTTGTTTTTCGATAAGAAGAATGATAAAACTCTTGCTAAGAGCATGAAGGAAAAATTCCATACATTTCGTGGATAACGTGGTTTGGAATTTGTTAGAATATGCAACTCAGACCTAGCATGTCCCCTTCTGGATTGCCATTTTAGTTAAAGTTTTGGGATCTGTGCCAAAAGAAGTCAAAAGAATAAAAGAAAGTTAGAAGATGGACCAGAGCGCACGATGAGAGAAAACTTTAAGGAGTCAATGCACGTGACAACAAGATGTACGATGGAGCAGGGTGTAAAAGGTGGAAACGGTTATAAATCGTTAGGATTTTGGGGACATTTTGTCCACTTTGTAATGGATTTTTCCCTATTGTGATGTATAAATATGTAAATGATTTTTGGGTAGAGGGAGGCCAATGGTTCAACGTATGGGAAGTTCTTAAGGCTTGTTGGGTAAGTTGATTCGAGTGAAGGAAGAAGTTCAGGTATGATTGAGGAGTGAAGTTAGCACTACAGCTGAATGGCTAGGCAGGTTTGGGTAATGTTATTGTTGCATATTTTTTAGCGCAGTGCACAACTGTAAGATAATTATCAATGATTAATAAAAAAAGCCAGTCATTGTGGATGTAGCCCAAGTTGCGTGAACCACGTTAAACCTGTGTGTTGTGATGCATTGTCTTTGAATTTTATGATGTTTAATGTTATGGTGTGATGATGATATATGATGAATGGATTGTTCATAAATGATGTTATAATGTCACACACTGAAGTATCTAGTAACTGAATGAATGTTAAGTAGGATAATGTCACACATATAATATGTTGAATGTTAAGTAATTGTTAAGTAATGGGAACTGCGCACATGAGTGAATGGTAGTAATAACATTGAGAATGCCTCACTTCCCCTCATCACTGCAGAACCATGGTTCTTGCAACCCCTCTAGATGCCTTGGGTGAGACTTCACTTGCTCTGTAGGTGATGTCGAAAGGGCTGGTGTCTAAGGGTTTTGTTGGTATATATATGATTAACCTTGGTTCTGCCTATTGCGCACCAACATGAATGATTCCTCATTAGTTGTTGAGACATGCATGTGGATTGCAATTTACTAGTGAGGTTATGAGACATGCATGAGGATTGCAATTTACTAGTGAGGTTACGAGACATGCATGAGGATTGTTTTCCAATAATTGATTTTGGCATATTTGTGATTCAAATATTTGGGGAGATGGAATCCATAAACTTAGGAATTCAACTCGGGAGGTACACCTTTACGAAGGTTATGAAACAACTTGATGGAGTTCATAATCTACAAGATTTTGAAATCATTAGAGATGCTAATGAAGACCTTACTTGACAGATATCCAAACAAGTACTCGTTAGGGGGATGTTGGAGTGATTAGCTCCTACTTGTCTTGTGCTTAATGTAGGATTCTTCACAATTGTGATTTACTATTATATTTGTTATTGTAATATTTACATGAGTTGTTTGTTCCTATTGTTTAGAAGGTTGTTCTATATCTATTTGGTTGTGAACACCATGTCTATTCTCTATTTTCTTAATCCATGGAGGTGTTGATGGTGTTGGATGGTGGCCATTGCTACCCATCATATTTTGTTGGTGTTGAGATGGTTTCTAATGATGGTGAAGTGATTTTTTGTCAGGTATTTCATTGATATTGAGTTAGGGTTGATGTTTAGTTGGATGTTGGCTTGAGTGTATTACTTGTATAGGAATTTTTAAAACTTTAGTTTGTGTTTTGGTTTATATTTGTGAGACCGCTAGTGGAAGGAACCATAATCTTCCTATTGCACAATTAAATAACTATGTAGCTCAATGTTTCATAGATCCGAGTTTAAGATGGATCTATGTTGGTTAACTAACTATTCTTCTATCATTTAATTATCCTTAGAAAGTGGGGTGAAAATAACCATAACATCCTTACTAACATAAAAAAAATAACGGTCTTTAAAACTCCCACAGAAAATTATTTTTATATATTTTTATTTGTATTTAATGTTTTATCTTGCATGACAGAGGCTGATGGGGGCAGCTAGGGTTCTTCCCTAGCCACACGCAGACCATAAGCCACTTGATTTGGTCTTGCATGGCCATCCTTTCTCCTTTAGATGTCGATTCTAGGATTCTCTCCTTGGTGCCTCTCCTTGGCGGTTTTTGTCCTCAATGGCCTTTCCCTCCTTGTTGATCTAATTTATGGAATAGGGACAACTCTTTTAGCTTCAACAATGCCCATTTCTTCTGGTGCGCTCAATACTCACATGGAAACAAGTCTTGGGCAGTTTGAGTGAGCTAGTATGGCATTGGATATAGATATGGTGCTCTTCCTTTTAATGGTAATCCAGGTAAAACTTTTTTCGTTAATATCATGAAGAATATCTCATGTTCTCAACAGTTTTTGGCTCAAGAAACTTCATTGATGACAATTCTTATATTGAAAAATGCAGCAGTGAAGGTGGCCTTTACTTGATACAAATGGCTCGGTTTGTTGTTTCAATGATATCTAGATTAGTCTAGTAGATTTTCAGACTCTTGGAAACCTCTATTAAAAGGGGTTTTTATCTATCTCTATGTAAAGGGTTTTTTCATTGTTGAGTTTGATCTCACAAAAGATAAGGATTTGATTTTAAAACTCTCAAAACCTCTGTTAAAAGAGGAGGCTTTTTCCTATCCTTGTGCAAAGGGTTTCTTCATTATTGAGTTTGATCTTTCCGAAGACAAGGATTTGATTTTAAACTTTGGATCATGGTTCAAGGGAAATTCGGGATTGTGTATGAAACCATGGACTCTTTCCTTTGATTCATTCATAGATACCCTTTCCATAACTCCTGTTTGTGTTAGACTTCCAAATATGCCCTTGCATTTTTGGGGTTTAGACTCTCTTGGATCCATTGACAAGGGCTTGGAAGATATTATCACCAAATCTCTAAAACAAGAGACAAAGCACCACTACATACACCACAACATACACCCACATATGTGTGGAAATGAACTTCAACAAAAGGTTTCCCACATAAATGATTCTGAAAGATAAAAACTACTCCTAGATGCAAAGGTTTGATTATGAACATGTTTCTTTCCATTGTAGACCTTGCTTTGAAACATGGCATTTAACAAAAAATTGCCCAAAAAAGTCAAGGCAAATTACCCACTAGTTGAAGGAACTATAATCTTCTTATTACACAATTAAATAACTACGTACGCACATATTTACATAATAACATATAAATTAAAATTTACACATTAAGAAATTTGATCCCTCTCAATGCTTCATAGATCTAGATTTAAGATGGATCTACAATGGTTAACTAACTATTATTGTTTTATCTTGGATGACAAATGGTGATGGGGGCGGCTAGGGTTCTTCCCTAGCTGCACACAGACCATAACCCGCTCGATTTGGTCTTGCATGGCCATCCTTTCTCCTTCATATGTCGATTCCAGGCTTCTCTCCTTGGTGGTTGTTGTCCTAAATGGCCTTTCCCTCCTTGTCGATCCGATTTTTTGCATGGGGACAACTCTTTTAGCTTCAACAATGCCTCTTTCTTCTGGTGCGCTTAGTACTCACATGGAAACAAGTCTTGGGCAGTTTGAGTGAGTTGGTATGGCGTTGGATATAGATATGGTGCTCTTCCTTTTAATGGTAATCCAGGTAAAACTTTTTTAGTTAATATCATGGAGAACATCTCATGTTCTCAACAGTTTTTGTAATATACCAGATATAAAATGTATGCAGAACAGAAATAAAATGTTAGTAATGGCAGAATAACAACAATATAACCAGAACATTCACCACAATAACAATGAAATGATATAAGAATAACAACAAAAATAACACTTTGAATCTGAAAGAAATGTTCACGGGCCTCTTCGAGGGGGAAACCTCCAGTTGAGCAGAGCTCTATTACAATAATATTCAAGCTAGGGTTCTCATACCCTCGACTCCTATTTATACTAAAAAGAAGCATCTAGAGGAAGATCCTTTTAGAAACGAAAGCTTCTATTAGGTCTTCTTACATCTTCCTTATTCTATTTTATTGAAAGGCATTATTAATATTGACCTTTATTACATCCGAATATATTGTTCTACCTATGTGCAGGTTAGGACCCTAACATGTCCGCCCCCTTAAAAACAGCCTTGTCCTCAAGGGTTGATATGAGGAAATTACTGCAAAATGGTAGCTGGTTCCCAAGTGGTGTCTGCTGGAGTTGTATCTTTCCACTGGATTAGCACTTCCTTGATGGTTCTCTGACGTAGGCGACGCTCACGTTGGTCCAAAACTGCTTCTGGTTGTAGCCAAATGGATCCTTCTTCAGCTAACTCTGGAAGGTTGGTTTGAATTTAACACTTAGCTCCAATCACCTTCTTTAAGCATGAAACATGAAAAATAGGATGTAGCTTCGAATGGCTAGGCAAAGCTAA
>ML786715.1:184189-221689 GCA_009831015.1 Picea engelmannii | reverse complement strand
GCAGGAGCTGCCCTGCTTTGACAACTCGATAAAGTTGGATCCTTTACTGGCGAGTTCCCTTGACCTATTTGTCCACAATATGATCATTGGATTCCTGTTGTATGCATTCGAGGTTGAGCTCTGTTGGCACAAGGGAAGACCCAGGGTTCAACTCTAACAATGCACCAAAAACCCTAACTACTGGCCCTTTTGACAACACCTGCGAAGAAGATGAAGTCTCACCCGAAGTAGCAATAGGGGGTTGGAGGACGCAGGTGTCTACAACCAGGGGAAATGCAAAGTGATTCCAGAACAAAAATGCAATGTAACCCAAAGAGTCTTTAACAATATTACACTTAGCTTTGCGAAGTTAGCTTATACCTTCTATCTTTAATATGGAAACAACAATGCAATAACAATATAACAGATAACAAATAACACAACATCAATCACAAAGAAAAACAAGATTTACGTGGTTCACCCTCTCCTTAGGGCCATGTCCACAGAACTGTGTTTCTTGATATATTAGATGAAAACATATAGTTTTATTTGTGCACTTAGCTACAAATCCTTCTCTCTCTTCCTCTTTCTCTCCCCTCCTTGCGCACCCATCTAAAGATCCAAAATACAAAATTCTCTTACAATAGGACACTTCTCTCAATGACAACAACAACCATAAACCCTCGATAACAACCAACCCTCTCAACTCTTCTAGACCTTTATTTATACATTTCATGACTCTTTGGACAACGTTAGATCGAAGCCTAGGTGTCAAAACCCTAGGTGAAAAAACCCTAGATTCCAAAACCCTAGGTCCACATGACCCGCATTTTAAGGGCTTCACCAACCTGTCCTTCCTTCTCCTCAGCGAGGTGATCCAAAGAACCTATTAGTGTCTTCTTCCACTTGCTGACCTGTCGACGATTCATCTTCGTTGTTGCTTTGTCTTCCTTGATTTTCTCCTTTAATGACTCACTTTTCCTTTACTTATCTCCTTATTTTTTGTTTCTTCAACCACTTCGACCCCTCCTCGGTTTGTGTGCCTTCCATGCACTTCGTACTTTTTCTTTCTTCCTCCTTAATCTTCCCTTTCTTCCTTAATACATGACCAAGGGCCAACAAGCCCCCAACACTCACATGTGACTTGTCCCGAGTCACTGTAGGGTTGAACCTTTTGTATTACTTTGACTGCAGACTGTGCAGAGCAGCTTGTGCTTTCTGCTCTGTCCCTCCCTTTTGTGTACAAACTATCTTTTTTGTGTCTGGTACCCAATTTCAACTGCACATGGTACCTAGACCCTTCTTCCTGTGCTTTTACTGAGAGCTGTGTGACAACTGGTTGTCACAATACAACTTCAACCGGCTCCTGTTTACTAAACCATCCTTCCATTCTCCATTGAGGGTCTTCAACTACACAACTCCACCTTCTGTAATATAGAAAACCTCGAATGGCCCAAGCCAATGTGTTGTGAACTTTCCTAGATGCTTCATGAACTTGTTGTCATATAAAAGTACCAAATCTCCTTGCTTCAATGCTTTCTTCTTGATATGTCTGTCATGGTAAGCCTTTTCTCGTTCTTTTTGTACCTACTGCTAAAATCTTGCAATGAACCTTTCTTCCTCCAATTCTACCAACTGTGGAAGCCTATCTTGAACAACGCCAGTATCATCCATACCTATAAATGCTGCAATTATTAAACTAGGAACCAAATATTCCATAGGTACTATTGTTTCCTCGCCATAAACTAGCTTAAAGGGAGTCTCCGTTGTTAACTTTTTGCAAGTAGTCCTATAAGCCCATAACACTCCTGGAATTATTAAATCCCAATCATCTCTGCCGACACTGCAAATCTTAGTCGGTGTTGTCTCCAATATCTTATTGAAGGCTTCGACTGTGCCATTCGCCTATGGGTGGTATGGAGTGCTCTTCTGATGGTGAAATTCAAACTCCTGATTCAAGGCTTCAATGGTTTTATTGATGAAGTGTGTGCCTTGATCACTCATAAGGATCTTTGGGCATCCAAATCTATTTATGATATCCTCAAAAATGAACCGCCCAGCTATAGCTGCACTAAAATCCTTAACCGCTCTTGCTTCTTCCCATATGGTCAAATATTTTGTAGCAGTGATAATGTATCGAGGTCTTGTATGCTTCCCTGGTGGGTTGATAGGTCCCACAAAGTCAATAGCCCATTTCTAAAATGCCTATAAAGTTAGATGAGGTGCTAAAGGCATCTCATCCCTTCTAGATAGATTCCCTATCCTTTGGCATACATCCCAGGCTCTGTAGTATTCCTTAGCATCCTTGTGTAAAGTAGGCCACTAGAGGCCAACTCTAAGAAACTTATGCATTGTTGCTTTCCCTTCATAATGTCCTCCTGCAATGCCTTCATGTGCTTCTACAAGAATCAATGGTCTTTCTGCCTTCATAATGCATCTCCTCGAGACCTCATATGGTCCCATCTTGTATAATTGCCCAGCTATAAGTTGAAAATCTATAGCGCGGACTACCAATTGTTTCTTCTGAATAACTGTATACTCGCGAGGTGCCATTCTTGTGGATATGAACTGGACTATCTCAATGAAGTGATCATTGACTTTCCTGATGGTAAGCAACTGTGCATCTAGTAGTGTATCATCCAAACTTGTAGGTTCCTCTCCATGTTCTAACCTGGATAAGTGGTCAGGTCCTTTATTCATTCTTCCTAGCTTGACCACGATATCAAAGTCATACTCCTGGAATAGTAGTATCCATCTTCATATTCTTCCTCCCAACATTGGCTTGTTGACTAACTACTTTAATGCAGAATGATCAGTGAACATCTTAAAATGTCCTCCCAGCAGGTAGTGTCTAAACGTTTGCAGTGCATACACCATAGCTAAGCCTTCTCTTTTAGTGGTAGTATGATTCCTTTCATATGTAGAAAGCTTCCTGCTAGCAAAGGCTATAGGGTGGTCAATCTCTCATGATCCTGGATGTGCTAAGACTGCTCCTAATGCAATGGATGAAGCATTGACATGAACATTGAACTCCTTCCTCTAGTATAGAAAAACCAAGATAGGCGTAGTGACCATTTTCTGCTTTAGTGTGTCGAAGCTCTGCCGACATTCCTCTATTCATTGAAATTTACTATCTTTATTTAATAGCTTCTCCATAGGTGTTGTTATCTATGTGTATCCCTTAATGAACTTTATGTAGTATCCAGTGTGTTCCAATGTAGTGCACAACTCTCTAACTGAAGTAGGAGGAGGTAGATCAATAATGATAGCAATCTTGAAAGGATCTACCAACAACCCCTATTTACATATGATGTGTCCTAACAACACTCCAAAAGGTGAAAAGAAAATACATTTATTCATAGTCAGAGAAATATGACATTGCCTGCACTTATCTAACATTAATCTCAAACACTAAATATGATCTTTCATTAGGATAAAAATGGTCCAATCATCAAAGTATGCCTCCAAACAATTGTGTAAAAAGTCTTTAAATGCTTCGACCACCACCCTGGAAAAGATGGATGGTGCATTCTTGAACCCAAAAGGCATCACAGTGTATTGGAAAGAACCCCATTCTGTTTCAAATGTGGTCTTATGTTTGTCCTCCTTAACAATTCTGATATGGTGATAGCCTGAAAATCCATCTGTAAATGAATAGACTTCCCGCCTGTTAATATTATGGTAGCTGCGGGAGGTATTTACCTCTACATGTGAACCTGACGAGAATAGAAGACTCCGGGAAGCAAGAGAAACCCTAATGAATTGGCTAATAACTCTAGAAGCCTTGTCGTCTCAAGAAGAAATTTATATTAGGCTATTAGCCTTTCAAGAGAAGAAGTCGGCCAGAATTAATAATAATATACTAAACATACACATACCCAGAAAGAGAAGTCGGCCCCAGTAAACTGGTAGGATTACTATAAATACAAGGTGCCATTTCTCATTTGTCACATCTCAGGACTACAGTTTTCCCAGTTGGTGCGCACTGCAGTTGCAGTTGGTGCACAGGTTTGGAGGAGGGTTGCAGGTGCAACTGCAGCAACAACTAGTTTAAGTATTGGCTTGAATATCTCTTGGCTAGGGTTTGGAACATCTGATCAGTCTTTTTTGTTGCGCTATCCTTGGGGAGAGATGCACTGTTCTTTGTTTGGCTATCTAGCCTAGGGTTTGCTTCCAGAGGAATTCTCAGGTCAAGGTTAAGGTGCTCGAAGGGAGGCTTCGACCTGTGGTTGGGTGACGAGGGTATCGTCAATGGTAAAATGAGCACACCATCTTCTATATTCTAACAGGTTATGGGCCCACACCCCTTCAGTCAGCCTAAAACGCTGGAAGGAAACATAGCCACTAGATATTGAGCTCGTTGAGGAACTGTCGCTAGGGTTACTAGCAGAAGCAGTTTCCAGAAACACTGCAGCTAGGGTTACTATCAGAAGCAGTTGAAGAAACCCTAAACCTCTTGTCGAGGCACCTTAAGTGACGATATTGACCTAATCTCCGGATAGATCAGTGTGCCCTAGCCCAGTGCATCTCCTGGTACTCTAAGAAGGCCAAGACGTGAAGTTTGGATTTTTGGTCAAATCTAGGGTTTGACCAAGTCAAGCAAGCCATGACGAATTCTATGAAGTCTGAGAACAAGCTAGAAGGAGCCTCCAACTTCAGAGCATGGAAGACAAGGATTTATCTCATCCTTGTTAAGAATAAAGTGCTGGATATTGTAAAAGGAAAGATCGTGAAGCCAGAGTTTAAAGAAGAAGAAGAGAAGGAATCGTAGAACGTTGCAGCTATGGAAAAGTTCAAAGACGTTGACATCAATGCCATGAGTATCATAGTGGATTCCATAAAACACCACTTGATACCCTACATCCCCCATCTTGACTCATCGAAGAAGATGTATGATGCCCTAACGAATCTCTTCTCAGTTAGAAACATTGGACAAGTTATGAGTCTGAAGAATGAGCTCTGTGACATGAAGATGAATGATGACGACAACATAACATCATACTTTGTAAGGATATCCCAGCTAAGAGATCAACTACAAGCTATTGAAGAGATCACTTCAGAAAAGGAATTGGTGAACATAGTACTCAATGGTCTTCCCAAGACATGGGATGTATTTTCCGCAAGCATGAACACAAGGAAGGAGTACCCAACATTTGAAGAAATTTGGACTTGTTGTGCTCAAGAAGAATCAAGGATCAATGCAAAAGAGAAATCCCAAAAGAAGTACGATGATCAAGCCTTCACAGTAAGATTCAAGAACAAAAGGAAGTTTGGTTCAAGGAGGAAGCCAAATCAAGAGAAAGACATCTCAGAAATACAATGCTTCAACTGTCAGAAGTACGGTCACTACAGAAATCGATGTCCCGAGCTAAAGAAAAGAAAGAAGAAACACGAAGCATTGATTTCCGAAGAAAAGGACCAACAAAGAAGACTAAGCAGGATGGAAGAGACTTCTTCTACTAAAAGGTAACAACACTCTTCTTATTTTCTTGTACATATCTTGCTTGCATCATCTTTGTACATATCTTGTATATCTATCTCTTGAAGGATAATGTGTTCCAAGAAGAACTATATCTATGGAAGAACAACAAGATAAGAATGAATATCATTAGATAATACACATGAAGGGATGAAATACAAATCATGTGGAAGCTACTGCAAGATAAGCCGAATCAATCTTGAAGAGACTTAGAAGTCAGACATCAAGAGAAACTAGGGAAAGACTTATGACGACAACTAAGACGGAAGCGTGGACTCTGTTAATATAAGAGAGCCAATTATATATTGTAGAAGACAATAAGGTTGCAGATGGAAGCGTGGACTCTATTATATATTGTAGAAGACAATAAGGTTGCAGATGGAAGCGTGGAATCTATTATATATTGTAGAAGACAATAAGGACAGAGACAGAAGTAGTCAGACAAAGAGAGTAGATTATATGCACTCTTACATGAAGCAAAGATTAGGAGGGAGCTAATCCTATGATCCATTGAAGATGATGAAATGTATATATTCATGGTAGCAGTCATGAAAGACAGTACGTGTTCAGCTCAACCGTAGAAGAAGCCCTCTTCAAAGAGAAGACTTAAAGCATTCCTAGTTGTCCATCCAGATCCGTGATCCTATGATGAAAGGTAGAAGTGGAATCTCTAAGGCATGGAATCTATAAGAAACTCCATGGACCCAAGAACTAAAGAACAAGAAAAACATGAAGATTCCAAGAAAGAAGAATCAGAACAACCAATCATTCTATCAAGAATCACAGGATTACTAGCCTAATATGAACTCACTAAAAGGAAATCAAGCAGAAGAACTGAAAGTCATGATGAAGAACAGTGTACGGAAGACTTATGAATGAAAGCATTGCGAGATCCAGAACCAGAGGTTCTCCCAGATGGAGGGAGAAGACTATGATGATTGATTATTCCAGTACACCAGACTTATCTCTATATAAGTCATTATATTATCCACAAGTCAGAATTCTACATCAGATGAATGCAAAGAATGTTCTCCAGAAGAAATTAAGTAAAGAGCGCATGCCGAGAAATCTCAAGACTTTGAGGCATACCAGAAAGATACTCCTGTATGCAGATAAGAAGAAGACAACTTGGTGGAGAACCTCCAGTGCACAGCAGAAGCGTGGTGAAGATTTCCTATAACATCAAGATGACTACTCAGAAGATCAGATCTCATGATGATAGAAGAAGTACCACATGGATATGTTCCAGTTATCCAACTATGATATACTCTATTGCTCAGATCTACATGAAGCCTTCACAATGTTCCAGACTAAAGTACAAGAATTACATTAACCATAATGAAGTCCAGAAAGGAGAAAGTGATTCTCCAATACATATCTCCGCAGATGAGTAGATAAGCATACATTTTGGTAAAGCCTCTATTCAATATGAAAGAACTTGCATACTCAAGATAGAACTCGTGGAAATGACTCTCTTAGGTGGAAGGGAAGACTCTCCAAACTAGAAGAAGGTACGCAAACATTTATTTTTGTGATTGAAATAACTCTCCAGTTAGGAGGGAGCATTGAAAATATCATTTATCTTTGTAATTGAAAAATAGTCCAGATTGGACAGATGCTTTCCTGTTCGGAAAGTGGATTGAGATTTTTGACGGACAGTAGCTTCCCATTGTAGTTAACATGGGAGGCAGACTGATTGTTGATGTATCATAGACAACGACTTCCCATTATGGGGAGTGGTCTAGGACAGTCATTCTTCTTGGCAGTCACTCTGAGTAGTGGTCAAGTAGAATGGTTCGCCTTGCCGGGAAGTCATTCTTTCGAAGTTCACAGTTGTGAGCAGTTTCGAAGAATCGTCCATTTTGGAGGTTGATGCAGGACATAAATTCATCGAGGGTAGACTCATTCTCTCCAGGTTACACTTTTTTTAGTGTCGGAGGAATGGCCCAGGGTGGGGAATGGTCCGGACAGTTACTCCTCGAGGGCAGACTCAGTCGCTCCAGGCTACACCTTGTTTGGTGTCGGAGGAATGGATGAGGGTGGGGAGTAGTCCAGGCTCAGCAATCAGGGACAGTTATTCCTTGAGGGAAGACTCATTCTCTCTAGGTTACACTTGTTTTAGTGTTGGAAGAATGACCCAGGATGGGGAATAGTCCAGGACAGTCATTCCTTAGGGCAGACTCATTCCCTCCAGGTTACACTTTGTTTAGTGTCGGAGGAATGGCCCAGGGTAAGGAATGGTCCAAGAATTTCTCGAGGGCATACTCATTCTCTCCAGGTTACACTTTTTTTAGTGTCAGGAGAATGGCCTAGGGTGGGAAATGGTCCAGGTTCAAAAATCAGAAACAATCCTTCTTCCTTGGTTGAGAAGAATGGGGCAGATAGCCTATTATTGATATTCTATGTTGAGGGAAAACATTCTTTTAGACCTCACAGATGTGAGTGAAAGATTGGCCCAGATGATTATTATTGATGTTATATATTGAGGGCAAACATTCTTTCAGATCTCACAGACGTGAGTGAAAGATTGGCCTAGATGATTATTGTTGATATTCTATACTGAGGGCAGACACTCTTTCAGATCTCACAGATGTGAGTGAAATATTGGCCCAGTTGATTCAGTTTTTGTGATAACATTTTTTCTATGCAGATGAAGACTACTGTGGTGGTAGACATTCTTTCAGATCTCACAGGCGTGAGTGAAAGATTGGCCCATATGATACAGTTTTTATCATAACATTGTTTCTATGCAGGTTGCTCTCAGATGTTTGTTATGAAGACTATATGACAGTAGATGAGGACTACTGTAGTGAATGTGTCTCACTGCTCGCAACTATACGTTGTTGATCAAGTACTTGTGTGTTACTTGATGTGGTAGTTAACCACTGGATTGTAGTTGTGTACTACTATGAATAGACATAGGTGTGTTCTATCCTTGTTCTAATTGTCGTGAAGACTATCAGCAGATTATTGGAGATGATCATTCAGATGAATGATGAAGAGAGATTTTCCAGATGGAAAACAGTTCAGACCTTTTACTCCTCTTGTATCACTCCATGGTGAGAGTGACTTATCCAACATCATATCTAACTACTCAGATGAAGTATGGTTTCGAGAGATGATGTAGCTGATGGTGATGATGATGCTCATGATATAGTCATGAAATAGTCTAGATGACTATATTGATGCTACTGGGTAAATGGTATGTTTTGTTCTCAAGTCCATTACCTGTAAATACCTCTCTAGCTAGGAAGGAGTGTTAATATTATGGTAGCTACGGGAGGTATTTACCTCTACATGTGAACCTGACGAGAATAGAAGACTCTGGGAAGCAAGAGAAACCCTAATGAATTGGGTAATAACTCTAGAAGCCTTGTCGGCTCAAGAAGAAATTTATATTAGGCTATTAGCCTTTCAAGAGAAGAACTCGACCAGAATTAATAATAATATACTGAACATACACATACCCAGAAAGAGAAGTTGACCCCAGTAAACTGGCAGGATTACTATAAATACAGGGCGCCAGTTCTCATTTTTCACATCTCAGGACTGCAGTTTTCCCAGTTGGTGCGCACTGCAGTTGCAGTTGGTGCACAGGTTTGGAGAAGGGTTGTAGGTGCAGCTGCAGCAATAGCTAGTTTCAATATTGGCTTGAATATCTCCTGACTAGGGTTTGGAACATCTGATCAGTCTTTTGTGTTGTGCTATCCTTGGGGAGAGATGCGTTGTTCTTTGTTTGGCTCTCTAGCCTAGGGTTTTATTCCATAGGAATTCTTAGGTCAAGATTAAGGTGCTCGGAGGGAGGCTTCGACTTGTGGTTGGGTGATGAGGTTATTGTCAATGGTAAAACGAGCACACCATCTTCTATATTCTAACACTGTCCTCCTACATTATCTAAAACTTCATCAGTAAAAGGTGTAGGAAATGGATCATGTAAACATGCATCATTCAAATTCCTTAGATCTACATAGATTATGATTTCTCCTAACTTATTATCTTGGACCACCATAGGGCTGATCCATTCAGATTCTTCAACTGGTTCTATGATTCCTGCTTCCATAATTCTATCTAATTCAATATTAAATTTCTTCTTGTACTTGGGATTCAGTCTGTAAAGTCTCTGCTTGATAGGCCTTGCATATGGTTTCAAAGGAATCCTCATTTCTCCCATGGGCCCTTTTATGCCTTTCATGTCTGTGAACTTGGTCGGAAACAAGTCCTGATACTCATGCAATAGTTATGTAATCTTACTAATAGTAGCATCATCCCAATAGTCTCAAACATTAGCTAATTTAGGTGCTTTCTCTGTTCCAATATTAACCTTCTTAACTTTCATAGGCTGCCCAACAAAAGGTGATTCAATCCCTGGCTCTTCTATGCCCCTCTGTCCTTCAGTTTTTGCAATGTTTACATCCCTAGAGTCATCATCTTCATCAACATTAATGTTATAACAATCCTGTAACCGCTGAAGGGGCGCAATCCATTCATATTCTTCTTATTCAAAGGGGGGGCTAGATACTTCCTCAAAGACCTTTTGTCTTGTAATTTGTAAAGCCTGATCTATTGTGGGGTACTAACTTTCAAATAGGAACGTAGATATAAAGTTTTGGGTCATACCATACCAATCTGCAGTGGCTAAGCACAGTTCTTGTTGAAGATACCAATTGATAGGTGTAGTATCTAAGGTGTTAATGAACTTAGGTACCCATTGTTCCTTGGGAATGCTACTCCATGCCTCTTCACACCTTTGCATATGGTCCTTAGGACAACTCTGACCTGTGTATCAAACTTTGCATCCTTCATCTTGGTCTGAAAAGCGTACCATCAATAAGGTGCAACATTTCACCCACTCTGTGATGTTCTTCTTGTGTGTTCCCCACCATCTAGCTGGTGTTCCTTTCAAGGCTTCATCCAATGTCAACATACTCTGTTGTACTGGTAAAATTCTCTCAAATTCAACTAGAAATGTCTCTAAATAATTCAAAGCATCAAATGTAGGAAGATTACTTACTTATGTGCCATTCCAGTGAACTGCCTTGGTCAATTTGGCACACCTCCACGTAGAGACTTCATACATTATGTTATGCCAATTTTCTAGTGCTTCTTCTGAATCTGACGAGCATGCACTCTCACTTCGCCAACTTAGATTTTCATCTGTTTTAGGGTTAATATAATCATGTTGTCCTGCTGTCAGTTTATAGATGTTCTCTAGCTCATAGGAGCAGTCTTATTCTCTTATAGGTTCTCTGTATCTGCGACCTTCATCAGGATCAAGGGGTGCAATGACCTTAAGGCCATTACCATAGAATGTCATTCTTCTCTTTTTTAGATTAACAACAGTCAGATTGTTGAAAGCCCAATAAATTCCTAACAACACAGGATAAGGACAACTATCATCAACAATCTCGATCACTTCGAAATCTGCAAATGTGATCACTCCGTTGATGTCCATAGGGACATGCTTAGTCTTCCAAAGGGGCTCGCCGCCTGCTGATTAGCCATTACGAGCCTGATAGGAGAGTAAATAAATATAGGTTTTCCCGTTAATGCCCAAGTCTGTTTCATCATAACATTTACTTCGGATCCCAGGTCGAGGACCACATAGTCCACATCGTAGTCTCCAATCTGAGCACTAAGGTGCAATTCCTTTCTTGACCTCCTTTTTCTAGATACTTGACTCACTGCTCTAGTTAGCAGAGGATCTATCCTCCCAATTTCATGTTGTCTTATCAGGTGTTGTAGTTCATGCACAACTCTTTCATCTTTAATCAAATTGATACAAGTATACAAGAAGTACATAAGCTTGCTTACCTCTTTTCCTTGTCTAGCTAGGGCAGACTAATCAAATGTTGGAGGCATTTCATATTCCCTTACTTCTGGTTGTGCCCTAGATGAAGAAGCTTGTTCTCATACAAATTCTTTCCTTTGTTCTTCAAAAGTATTCTTTTCTCTCCTTGGATCAAACAATTGTGCCTTCTCTGCAGCTCTTCTGATCCCTGATCCATCTACAGTCTTTCCTGGAGTCACCCTATCTTCTCCCGTAGCAGCGCCTCCTCTAGTAATAATAGTGACTATGGGATCCTCCCTGCAAGGTTCCATTGATATTAGTTGAACTTGCTGGTTTCCACCTCATCTTTCCCGAAGTTTAGCTAACAATACTGGACAGTATTCAATGACATGGTCAAATGAATTACAGTAGTTTCAAGTAGTACAAGGGTTCCGACAATCCCTTTCGAAATGTCCTGGCTATGCGCATTTATAGAAAATAATCTGACCTCGACCTCGACCCATACCTCCACCTCATCCTCTTCCTCTGAATCCACCATGAGGGTTGAAATTTCCTCTTCCCGTGGAATTGAAGTGTGCATTATTTCCTTCTGACTGTAATTCTCCTTGAATTCTATATGTATCTCTTGACCTTTCATGCATGAGGTCATAATACCTACAATCCTTCTGATCATGCCTCACATATTTTAAAAATGTACAATAAAGATTGGTAGGTGTCTGGACATATTTCTGCATATAATAACATTCATTAGGATGATGCCTGGTTCTGCATGCCTCGCACCATGGTATAATATCTTGCTTCAAGGGGTTAGGGGCTCCAGAGGCCAAGTATTCATTAAAAAAGGGACATTACTCTTTGTCATGGTCCTCTGATTTACATATGATACACCAGATGTCTTCTCTTTTCTCTTTCCCTTTATCTTTCTTCATGTCTTCAACTTGTAAAGATAAACTAGTTAATTGATTTAAAATTTGACTCATACCTAGGGTAGATTCTCCTACAGGGGATGATTCTAGTTTCATAGAAATCTCTAATGCTTCATCCTGCGAAGCGATCTTCTGTTGCATAAGAGGAACTCTAATGTGTGGCAGGAGGGAAGTGATGAACCATTCCTTATGTTGTTCATCTAGAATCTGAAAACTTAAATGGCCTGTCAAGGTCTTAAACCTCTGATCAAATTCCCAAATAGGTTCAGTTACCTTCTGTTTGATCTCCTTTAACTTTGTAATTCACCGTGACTCCGAATTAGGTTTCTAGAACTCTACACTCAACGTAGTTTTAATGTCATTCAGTGGCTTAGGTTGTACATATCCTGAAGAAAATTTCATATATTAGCTCAGGGCATTGTCCCTCAAGGTAGTACTAAACTAAGATCTCTTAAGAACTTCATCAGTGACTTTCTTAATGATCCATACAACTTTGCATAAGAACCAGTGTTGGTCAGGATCTTGAGACCCATCTCCCCTAAAAATAGGTATCCCCATTTCATCTGCCATAAATCTTCCTTGGTTTCTTGACTGAGTATGTACTAAATTGCTTGTAACAGTACTCTGAGTGCTCTGATTACTCTGATTACTTAGTGCTGCTAAAATAACAGGAGTAATAATACTTACTTCGACAGTAGGCACAATCCTTGAAGTTTCTGGTTCTTCCCAACGAAGTTCTCCAGTCTCTACTTCCTCTGCCCTTGCGGACCTTGAATACTCTTCGTCTGTTAGCTCTGCTTCTTCTCCACTGTAGAATCCCTCGTCTCTATAAGTCTGATTAAAAAGGTTTGCAAGAGGAACCTCTCTGAATGATCTCCCACTGTGTGTGTCTAGCCTCTGTGTCATTTTCCAAACCATAAGTGGTCTAGATCTGATCTCAAACTGGGTGTCTTCTAATCTGGATAACCACTCATATAACTCCTTATGAACTCCAGCAAAGAAAATATTGTGTACGTCAATAAAGATGTATTTCCCCAACCAATATTTTGTACTAATGCCAGGGTTTTTGTTCTGATCTTCGACGAAGTCCCTTTCTTGTTCTTCTATCCACTTCTAAATCTCTATCTTTGATGGAAACCACCTTGAAATTCCCTCAAGCAGATCCCAGTCCCGACAACAGAACCATTTTTTGGCACAGGGGTAGACCCAGGGTTCAACTCTAACAACGCACCAACAAACCCTGACTACTGGCCCTTTTGGAAACACCTGCGAAGCAAATGAAGTCTCACTTGAAGTAGTAATAGGGGGTTGTAGGACACATGTGTCTACAACCAAGGGAAATGAAAAGTGATTCCATAACAACAACGCAATGTAACCCTGAGAGTCTTTAATAGTCTTACACTTAGCTTCGCGAAGTTATCTTATACCTTCTATCTTTAATATGGAAACAACAATGCAATAATAGTATAACAGATGGCAAATAACACAACATCAATCACAAAGAACAACAAGATTTACGTGGTTCACCCTCTCCCTAGGGTTACATCCATAGAACTATGTTTCTTGATATATTAGATGAAAACATACAGTTATATATGTGCACTTAGATGCAGATCCTTCTCTCTCTTCATCTTTCTCTCCCCTCCTTGCGCACCCAGCTACAGGGTTGATCTTCGCACCCAGCTGAAGATCCAGAATACCAAATTCTCTTACAACAGGACACTTCTCTCAATGACAACAACAATCATAAACCCTTGATAACAACCAACCCTCTCAACTCTTCTAGACCTTTATTTATACATTTCATGACTCTTTGGACAACCTTAGACCGAAGCCTAGGTGTCAAAACCCTAGGTGAAAAAACCCTAGATTCCAAAACCCTAGGTCCACATGACCCTCATTTTAAGGGCTTCGCCAACCTATCCTTCCTTCTCCTCCACAAGGTGCTCCAAATCACCTATTAGTGTCTTCTTTCACTTGCTGACTTGCCCACGATTCATATTCCTTGCTGCTTTGTCTTCCTTGATCCAGGGATGATTTTAGGGGATAAATTTTTCTCATGGGCTAATTTTCCATGTTTTTTCCAAAAACGAGATTCGCTATTTTAAAAATGATTCACCCAAATTCTATAGGATAAAATTATTTCACCCTAAAAATCACCAAAAGTTTATAAAAAACTATATAAATTACTTAGAAATTTGAATATTTTTACAAAAAATCGCCAATCCTTTATAGTTATCATATGAAGGATTAGTAAGATTCGCCAAGGTTTCTAAATTTTAAAATATATTTCCATCCTTAAAATCATCCATGCCTTGATCTTCTCCTTTAACGACTCACTTTTCCTTTACTTCACTCTTTGTTTTCTGCTTCTTTAACCACTTCAACCCCTCCTCGGTTTGTGTGCCTTCAGTGCACTTCGTACATTCTCTTTCTTCCTCCTTAATCTTCACTTTCTTCCTTAATACATGACCAAGGGCCAACAAGCTTTGTTGGTATCAGTTTTTTTGCTATCTCTGAGGTGTCCAATAATGGTGGGAAATAAGGTCGAAGGAGATCCACGTGAACACTAGGTGCAGACCAAGGATAGGAGGAATATTGAGCTCAAAAGCATTATCTCCCATGGCCTTGATGATGGTGTACACCCCATAACAGAGTGGTCAAAGATTCTGATGGGGTGGGATAAGGAATTCTTTCTGCAAATGCAGCCAAACTTTGTTTCCCACCTGAAACTTATGTGTCACCTGGTGTTGATCATGTCACTGCTTGTACTTGTCATTGGACTTCTGTAGGATATCCTAAACCCGTTGACGGATGTGATGGATTCGCTCAATGAACTGGGTGGCTTTGTCATCTTCAGTTGGAGCCTGAGATGAGTCGACCGAGGTGATCACAAGGGGTAGTGCATTATCTATGGGACCCAATGGTTGGAGTCCCAACCCCACCTGAAAGGGGCTATGTCTAGTTGAGCTATACAAGGCTCGGTTATAGATATGTTGGACATAGGGAAGACTCTCATCCCATGTGAGAGGGTGCTTATAATTATACATGCGTAGGATATGCATGATCATTCGATTTATGACCTCGGTTTGGCCATCCGTCTAGGGGTGGAAGTCCGTGGATTTGTTGAGTTTGGTGTCCAATAGTGACCAAAGGCTCGACTAGAATGTGCTGAGAAATCGACTGTCCCAATCCGAGACAATGGTTTGTGGGATTCCAAAGTGTACCTAGACTCATTCAAAGAAGAGCTTGGTAGAGGCCTCTACTGTGATGCTCTTATTGCAGGCATCCAGAATCTCCATCTTAGAAAAGAGATCAACAACCACAAAAGCACAGTCATTTCCCCTCTTGGTGGATGGGAGGCCCGACATGTAGTCCATGGAGATGGATTTCCATGGCCTGTCGGGAGTAGGCAGAGGGGTGCACATGCCCTGTTTATTAGTGGTCGGTTTGGAAATAACACAAGAAGTGTAGGACCTGATATACTTGCTGACCTACTATTGAAGTTTCGACCAGTAGAAATGTTTTTGCATCATTGCCACTATCTTTTCGATGTTGAAGTTTCCTGCCACTCGACTATAGTGGGTTTCCCATATCAACTTCACTTTCTCACTTGATGGAACAAAGATATGGCCTAGAAGACACAACATCCCATCCTAAAGATGGAAATTAGCGACAACTGCATTTGTGCCCAACATTTGGTAGGTGGTGGAGAATTTCGGGTCTATCTCTTAGAGTTGGGGCCATCTAGAGGTCTCATGGCCACAAGAGTCTAGCACTATGGTGAGTTTCATGACTGGCTATTTGCTAAGGAAATAAATGACGTGGTTGGTGCTTCCTGTTTTATACTTGATGTTGAGGTGGAATTAATACAAGTATGTGGACCACTTCTTATGGAGGTCATTCTGCAATCTTCCTTATGTCTACATGAACTACAGTGGATTATGATCAGTGTGGATGACTATCTCCTTCCCAAGAATGTAATGTCTCCATTGGTGATAGGATTGCACAATGGAGTACATTTCTTTGTCGTAAGTAGGCTACTTACGAACAACATCTGATAGTGTCTCACTATGATAGGCCACGGGGTGGCTATGCTGAGTGAGAACAACGCCCACAACATAGTCTGAAGCATCTGATTCGATCTCAAAGAGTTGTTGTAGGTCTAATAGTGAAAGTATTGGGGATGATCACAAGAACTGCTTCAAATAATAGAATTCATTTTGTTGGGACCAACCCCACACAAATTTATCCTTACCACCACCCCTGGTTACTTGGCTGAGGGCCCATGCAATATGGGAGAATCCCAACACGAACCTGCAGTAGAAATTGGCAAGGCCCAAGAAGCTTCAAATCTCAGTGAGTGTGCTTGGGGATGGCCAGTCATAGATGACTTGGATATTGGATGGATCCACATGTACACCATTTTGATCAACAATGAATCCCAGGTAATGGACCCTGTCCATGCCGAAGGAAATGTTTCCAAGTTGGCATATAGCTTGTGCTATTGTAGGGTGTGCAGAACTTGGTGAATATGATGCAAGTGTTCTGCCCAAGTCTTGATGTAAATGAGAATGTCATCTAGATAAAACACTACAAAATTATTGGTGAATGGTCTCAAGATATCATCCATCATCCTCATGAAAGTGGTTGGAGCATTTTTCAAGCCAAAGGGCATGACCAACCATTCGAAAAGACCTTCCTTTGACTTGAAGCCAGTCTTCCATACTTCTGTTTGTTATATTGGGACTTGGTGGTAGCCAGACTTCAGATCAATCTTACTCAAGTATTTGGCCCCCATGAGCTTATCAAGGAGGTCGTCGATTCGGGGAATTGGGTACTGGTTTCTGACTGTGATTTTATTCAGGGCCCAGTAATCAATGCCAAGTCGCCAGGTTCCATATATCTTCTGTACTAGCACGATTGGGCTCCTGCAAGGTGATGAGATGGGATGCATGTGCCCCTTGTGGAGTAGTTCTTGGATCTGTCACTTTATCTCTTCATTCTCTAACAGAGAGTGATGGTAGACTGGACCATTGGGAAGCGATGCGCCAGGGGTCAGATCGATGGGGTGCTTGACCTGACAGTGCAGAGGTACCCTAGTAGGTGAGGAGAAGATATATGAATATGCTTCCACAACCTTATCCACTTACTTCTTCTATGTGGAGAGGTCAGCTATAGAGACCCTGGATGTGGCTGCAATCTTTCGCTCCTTCTGAGAGAGAATCATGAAAAAGACAAACTTCCTCGTCTGAGAGATGACCTTCATGCATTGTTTGTCAGAGATCAAGGAAATAACACTAGGTGGGAATGTCTCCAATATCCTATACAATATCTTGTTCAAAGTAATAATAACACTGCGAGGCCTAGACTCATATACAACATGGAGTTTCCATAAATATGGTTTTCCCAAAAGAACATTACAAAATTTGAGAGGGGACACATCATAAAATACCTCGTCTTTGAATGGCTTGATGTCATATGACAGGCGAAATTGTTGGCTGACGTAGATGTTGCTTCCTTGTAAAATCCATCCGATGGTGTAGGGCTGCTGGTGCAGCGTTGTTGAAAGGGTGATTCACTTGAAAACCTCTATTGATATGAGTTTTTTTGGCTACTTCTATCAACGATTAAGTGTAATGGGGTACCCTTCACCCACATCTTTGAATGAAAAAGGCGCTCGCCTTCCTCTAGCTCTTTTGATTCACCCGGTTGGAGCTTGATGGTAGCAACAGTAACAATGGCTTATGTATCAATGATCTGTCTCCCCCTTTCTGGTTCTGACTCAGAGTCAAAAACCGCATATGATTAAGAGGCTTTCACCTCATCCATCAACGACTTCTTTGAGCGACAATAAATAGTGTTATTCCAGGGTCTCTTATGAAAGTCACACCACTTCTCGGTATCTTTCTTTGTCTTTCCGGTGTCCTTCTTTGATTTCATCCTGGACTGATTGTCTTGAGGCGGCCCATCTTTTCTTTGTCCTTTGTTCTGCGGGTTAGTCACCCTTTCATGTCTTTTACTATGAGGGGTTCCTAGGCCCAAATTGTCGGGTCTTTTGTTTGAGCTTCTGCTCAATTTTGATGTCATATCGGTAGGCCATGCCCAAGGATGAGATGTATAGAAACTCCATTTCAGTATGGATGTATATATGTATACCATCATGATACTTGAGCACCAGATGTTGCTCAGAATATTTGATACCCATCTTGGTGCGCAAGGTATGGAATATATTTGTGAACTCGAGCACTGCTTGGTCACTTTCCTATCGTAGTGTGGTCCATTTTGTATACAGTTTGTCATAACTTCCAATAGGTTAGTATTGTTCCTTAATAACATCCCTGAAATACTCCCAGGTGACCACAACTGTAAATAATGAGGGTTGCTCTATTTCCTTCTTCTCACAGAAAGTTTCCCACCAATATTTGACATGGGGAACGAATTTGAGGAGAAAAAAAGTAATATTTTCTCTATTCGAGAAGTTATGGATAGAGAAATATCGTTCTAGCATATTCAACCATTTGTCTACAACATCTGTGTCTATATGACCTTAAAATATAGGAATATCGAAGTTGATTTGTACCTTGAAGGGGGCAACGCCTCCGTTTGAGGAAGATGCGTAGCCTGTTGGTAGTCGCCGAAGGATTTGCGCAAAACTATACATCATCTCGTTCCTCTGTTACGTGAGGGATTCCTTGTGCAACATTTTGCAGGGATATCTTTTTGCATAGTCTTTATTTTCTCCCGCCATGAGAGTTAGCTTGGGCGTGTGAGAGATTTTTTCCTCAAGAGAAACAAGCTCGAAACCCAATTATTTGTACCCTGACCTTGTTGGGGACATGCATTAAGAACGATAAGGAGAATACCGCTCTGATACCACTGATCCAAATTTTATGAGCATAATGAAATGAACACATGTTATTATCAAAATATTCTTAACACAAAATAACAGGTATACAATAAAATTTGTTTCTATTCAATAAGGAAATAAGTTGAAACTATAAAATGCAATGGAAAACAAGCTTGCTAGAACTGTGGCAACTTATCTTTGAGAAGAGATGTGAAGGCTATGCTCATTCACAAGAAGATGATTACATTGAGGCTCTTAAGGTTGTTTTACAATAAACATGAATTTCAAAAACCCTAGACATCCAAAAACCTAACCCTAGGAGATGAAGCACCAAAAGTCATGTGGGCCCCGTTTGGGTAAGTTAGTACATCAACTTCCAGGGGTTGTAACTTTTGCATACGATATTCATTTTAGGCGTATGATAGTCCATTGGAAAGGTATATATGAGGAATACACATGTTTCCTGTGGATATCCTTACACATGTTGACTATGGCTATCCCTAAAAATGTTGTTTAGGGCCTCAAAATGACCCTGAAAGTTAGGGACCCAAAAACTAGGAAAAACCTATCATACTGGAAAAATACCAAAATGAGCCAGTTGGAATAGGTGGGAGGCCACCGAAATCCATCTGGATCAAAAGTTTTGTTGCAAGTCTACTTCAAAGAATTAGGGAGCCACTAAGAATGCATGAGATACAGTCCTACGAATATGCCCTTAAAAAAGAACAATATATCAAATCTAACAACAACTGGACTACACCTTCGTTGGATAAAATAGTCAAATAAAAAATTGAGATGATGAAAATATAATTACAAGACCTTTCCCTAAGAAGAAATGAATTGTGGTGCACTTTTTGTATGAATGAATGGCACACAAAATATTATTGCAAGAATCAGGAAGAAAATGATAGAGACTCAGATGTAAGATTAGTCCAGATTGAATATTATTGTGAAATCTATCAAATCATCACAAACCGAGCCATAAAATATTGCCTACATAATTTAGAAAATTTAAACCTAAATGGTGTGCCATATGCAAGGAATCAACACACAACACAACCGAGTGCCAACATAATGGCCCAAATAAACCTATTTATCAAATAATTTATCATACACATGCAACGGACAAAAAAAAACCCATATGGACAAAAGAGGCAATGGAGGATATCAAAGTTAAGGATGATACTAGGGAGGCTACCATGGTTGATAAAACAACTAAGGAGGACGTGGTTGAGGAGGTTGTAGGAACAAATATTCATACTTAGTCTAGATATTGTTCCAATAGTCTAGATATTCATTCTTCCAATAGTCATAAAACACCATGTTGACGCTGCACCACTCTGATCATAACTTTATGACCCTCATGTCTAGACCACATCCTCCACTCCTGGAACCCCAAGCTATAATACTTGGAAGAATCACCCCCACTATCAGGGATTGTATCTTGCAAATGTATCTTAGTGAAGTCCCAAGCTGGAATCTCTCTGCCAAACTAAATCCTAGGCAGTGAAAAAGAAAATATTCCCAACCATAACATATAAACCTCAACATATCCCCTCATGTTTCTCATAGAATGAAGTTGATCATACAATGTCAAGTCTAGGATGGTATAGAATATGTCAACAAAACCATCTCTACAATCAAACATCTAGGAAAATCCTATGTGGCTACCAATTGGAAAAGCATCATCGACACTTAATATCCAAGTGTCATAGGGGAAATAATTAATACTCCAACACACCCAACCTACTACAAACATCCAAACATCATCCAAAAAATCACCTACAACCGGTTGCACCATAACTTGAAAGAGCTAAAAATATGTCTACCCCTGGACTGAAATCACTATCAACAACATCTTGTTGGAATCTGCACCTGGATACCAAATCCTATGATCGAATCTCATATCATCATTAGAATCAGAAATATCTCCATCCTATCCTCTCAAAATTTCCCAAAAATAAAACCGACCAATCACATGAGTTCCTAGAACCCACATCCAATTTATAAGTCAACTATGTCTCATACCAACCAACTCCAACTGTGCTACATTGATCAACTTTGTGCTAGCTAATCTGTATAGCTCTTGCCAAAATTTCAAAAGAGTTTTTTTGTCTCAGAAATGGTCACTGTACTCGGGAAACCTATGGAGCCTAAACAACTCCCTAAAGAACCACTCTGTTAACTGTGGAGCCTCATACTTTAATGAAGTTCCTAAAATGTAGTCCCTTCCATGCACTTCTGATAGACCTATACTGAAATGTTTCTACACACTCTCCCACCTCTATCCTAAAATGAGTGTAGAAAACCATAATCCTGATAGGTAGGTATTATCTGACTCGTTATGTTGACAATTCATTCACTCCCTCACATGTCTCCACACATCTTCCTTGAGGCCCTTCCATGAGAACCTCCCTCTGAACTACTCGTAAGTATGGAAGTACCCAGGATGCCCTACCAAGGGTGAATCATGTATAACCCTCATTATATCTTCCATAAGTGTGGACTTAGGGAATAAGTATATGCTATCTCTGTAGTATATGATATCGTCCACCACTCTATACCTTCCATCTTGAATATGACCATCCATCAACTTGCATGAAAACCAATCATTGGAATATTCCACTAGAAGGTGGGACTTCCAATTAGTTGGAATTACCGTGAGCTAATACAATGTGTCATGGATCTCCTCCTGATGTGTCTGTACATCCTACATACTGATCACATGGCCATAATGTAAATCATCTTTCATGACAATCTCCCTGTCCTTGTCTTGATGATAGCCTGATCGAAGATCAATCTCTAGAGAGTACTCTATCCCATGCCTGAATACAATCTCCATCACTTCCTGTGTATCATATAACTAGCTCAAATGATCCTCCCATGTCTTGTTGTATATGAGGATATCATCAAATAACAACAACATAAACCCCTATAGTTGTGGTGTGATGATGGGTTTCATGCGAGACTGAAAGGTGGAAAGTGTATTGGTCAACCCCAATGGCATGACCAAGAACACGTAGTGCCCATAGTGACACTTGGAAGTAGTCTGGTGATATCCCAATCGAATATCAATATTTGATGAATATGTTATTCGACAAAGCTCATCTATCAATTCCTCACCCCTGGACAACCCAAAATCAATGGTATGCTCAAAGTCCCTGTCAAGAAGTCTCTTTGAAGGAATCACCCCACAATTCCATAGAGTTATTTCCACGTCCTCAATATATCCATTCCCATAATAATTGGGTGCACATACCTCCCTAATGGTTGGTACACAAGGTATATTCTCAAATCCCCCATCTACAGTTATGACTTGAGCCATCAGTGGGCTCCCCAAAACAAGTAGCCCATGATCTCCAAGATGTATACTATGTGTATAATCAGAAGTCTCGAAGCCACATATCTCTTCTAACGCATGAAAATTTGAATGCTCCTCATGCTTTACCATCACAATATTCTCCTCCATCAAAGCATAAGTACCACTACCATCCTCATGTGTCTTGAGTTACATAGATGATTGAAATGATGAAGAAGGTTCCAAACTTAACTCCATATGAAGTTCACGTGTAATATTCACAACTTCCTGTTCATTATCCCTCATGAAGGACTCCGTAGAAGCTATATCAACATCCAAGGTCAAATAATCAAATACCAAATCCTCATCGTATTTGGGTGCTAATACACCCTCATCATGCGCATCCAAAAAGTCAACTTGAGGTTTTGTCAAATATTCCTTATGAAGTGATGTCTTTGCTTCACCAACTACCTCATATTTTAATCCATTTTTCTTCTTCTTCTCCCCAATTGGTAAGTATGGCTTCAACCACTCATGGTGCTCTAAAAATATTTTTAGATTCCTTTGATACTCCTGACAGGCTTACACAAATTCTTCCATGAACTCTTGATCTGTTCCCATCTTCCTAAGCCACAAGTGTACCAAAACAATATGAGAATATGCTTTGTGGTTTACCCCTCAGGCTAGGAAGAAAATAGACTATGATACCACTGCAATATTCCCCACTAAACTTTTTGATTTATTTTTCTTTCTTTGTTTAGTGATATAGGTATTTTACCGAACAATTGCATGCAACATTTAATGTAACAGTACAAATACAATAGAGGTAGTTATAATAACTGTTATAATACTCCACCAAACTAATCTTTTAATTTTTAATTCAAACTGAATGGATACAATAGTAATTACATCCACATAAATGATGCAAATTAAGATAAATTTGACCTCATAACCAGATCTGGTATCAATCTCAGAAAATAGGAAATAAAGAGTGTTGTAGGTTGTTGTTAGGGATAGAACATCCTCTTTTCAGCTACCAACAATGATAATGATGGTCTCTATAGGACCACATGGTTACCGACCAAGGGAATACACCCCTTTACATAAAAAAATCAGCCTCAAACAATTCAAATTGGCCCCTCCATAAGTGTTTGGATTCTCCACTAACAAATCTTGTTTGCACAAAGTAAGAGCTTGAAATATTTGGAAGGAAATAAACCCAGACCAAAGGATATCGCCTCACTATAAAGGAAATTCAGCTAGCAAGGGAAGAACTTGCCCAACAAGGATGATTTCACCCTCAATAGCAAGAGACAAGACCCCTCTACACTAAACATTTCCCAACACTGATATAACTCACCTAGCAAGGGTGTATCGACCCCAACAATGAGTAACTTGGCCCCCAATGCAAAGATTTGACCCAACACCTATGAAACCTGACCCGCTCACAACATTTTTCGTCCCTTCATGATAAACTCAACACACATAACCAAAATGAGCTATGGAAATATAAATCGACCTCAACAAGAGAAAACTCAGCTACCTAAATGATAAATCTATGTCACAATGAAGCATAGTGAGAATATCTTAGTGATATTCCCTCAATGATTATCTAGGGTGGATAGTATCACCACTGAATCCAATCTTCTTCTCTAGGGTTTTTCATCCCAAGAGCCAAAGCCACAAGATCTCTCTCAATTTCGTTTTTAGAAAATATCCATGCTTAATGAAAGAGGACACCCTCATTCTTATTTTATTTCCTCGTTCACCCTTTTGCTGACCCTTTTACCCTTTTACACTTAGTGACTTTTTAATTTAACTTTAGTAAAATCACTTTGTTAATTTATTAACCCTTTTACTCTAGAAATTGATTTATTTAACTTTAAAGAATTTTTGGGCATTGAAAGTCACTTTTTATCCTCTCCACCATTTAGAGCTCTTCATCCCAGTTCCAACAAGCTATTACACCAAGGTACCCCTCTTAGATAAATTATTAAAATGATAACCTTAGTGCAATCCATTAAATAATTCCCATTAATACTCTGAAATTACGGGAACGATCGAAATGCACAAAATCAAAATATGACTACGCAGGAATGATCCCAATGATGAAAGATGATAAGAGGACCTCTTGAAGCATCATATAACTCCTCCAAACCACCTCAAACTCAATGTTAACCTCAAATTACCTAAACCCATAAAGTCATGTACAATTGCATAGGAAGGGAATCCAAAAATGGGGACATTACGGGAAGGTTTCAAACCCCAAATCTCCAAACTAGGACTCGTCAGTAAAATAGGCCCCACAAGCCAATTCCTCCAATTTTTCCACCCAAAAAGTACCAAGATAGATGAAAAATTAAATAATGTGGATGATGATCTCTTATTGCAGAACTTGAAAGTCAAAGAGGATCAACAATAGATACATGGAAATGGGATTCTATAACAACAGAACTTTAAGAAGAGCATATAATCGAAGCTAACTTGTTGGTGCAGGAGCACCAATGGTTCCAAGAGGGATGAAACACACAGCTCGAGGCCACCAATGCTTCAAATCATATCTAGGACATGCATAGACAAGTTTGGTATATGCAGGAGAAGTATAATCATGATATAGCTATACTACATGATGCATCCATCTATGAAAAGTTGGACTATATCATCCAGATGAAAAAAATGTCCATTGCAACAAAATGGGCATTAGAAGTTTGGAAAGATTTTGAAGGTTGATTAGAAAAAATATTTCCTCACATATATAACAATTGTGCATAAGTCTCCAAAGTTCCCCCTGTTACACAATATTTTTCTGCAACTGACGATGTTCACTTATTCTCTATCATCCAAAGAATACAAGCTATGATATCTGAAGAAGAATGGTGTATACCCCCAAACCCTTGGGTCGAGCTCCGCACAGGATCACTCTAAATCCTCCCTTTGAGTCTGATTGACTCTTTGGTTTCCCCTCGGGAAATACCTTTCACCCACAACAATGTATCCACAGGTCCTTATGAGTGTGCTGACACGATAAAACACGAAGCATCAACCCAAACCTCCTTACCCGAAATTGGATCGTGCCCTTCGCAACTTCGAGACTTTGGGTTTCGCAATTCCGCGATCCTTGATGTCGAGGGTTCCTATATCTGCAACCTCCAAAACCCAAATTTACGAACTCCGAAGCACTCAAAAAAGGTTGGTTTCCCAACGGGCTTCTCACCTCATCGAGATTTTGGACTTCGCGATTTCGCAAATCTAGATGCAAGGCTCTCTGTTCTTCGACCTCCAAACCCCGAAATGTTCCACAAGGTTTGACTCCACCGCTTGACGAAGAAATGCCACCTGTCGTCCTTGCAGTTTTCTACCTTTGATGTAGACTCCTGCCACCTGTCACTCTTCCGAGTTTTCAGGACTCTCGCTCCCAAAGCGTTGTCTCCTCCATATCCCGACACCCAAAGTGCCGAAATTCTGAAACTCCACGCCAATTCCTATCACCACTCACGATTTCGAGACTTCCACTCCACTGTGTTCAACTCCTTGTTGTTAGGATCCCCGAAATACTGAAATGATCTGACGGCTTGTGCAAATCACGATCAACAGTCCACGTTGATTCTGGATCCTAGAGTGATAATCTCACCTGCCTCTAACCACCCTGCAACTTCCCTGGATCCTACAGTCCTCATGATTTCGGGAATTGCCCATTGAGAATTTTGACTGCTCATTACTCCTTGACAGCTTTAGCGAATTGAACAAATGTTCCTTCACTTCTGGACTTTACTTCTGTAAAATGACTTTAGTCCATCTCTCTATTAACACTTTCAAATGTGTTAACCCTACTTAGCTTTCCTTGACCACTTCAAACCTTGAAAGAACTCCTGCACGCACTCCTTGCGACAATCTACCAAATACTTTTAAGTATTCGACCTTCTTGACTCTGTGCACTCCCTGCAGTAGCAACAGTCCTTCAACTCTTCTCTTGGTTGCTAAGTTCTAAGATTTCAACCAGCCTGCACACACCTTTCACGACTTCTGTGCTTCACTTGGACTTCTGCGGGAATGAGAACAACGATATCTCTCCTAAGCTTTCAGAGATAAACTCTGAACCTCCGTCAATGCACTCCTTGTAGATGATTTCACTGCACTCCTTACAAGAACTTCTCACTCAGGAAGAGAAACAATTGAAACTCATTCTCTCTCTCTCAAACTTCAAACATTCAACATGAAATCCTACATTCACACAATATTAAAGCAAATGCATAACAGAGAGAATAAACAACCATAAGTGTTGTAGGAAATTCTCCCTGCGGACAGGTAGATTGCCTCAAAGAGCTAGACTCTTAACTCTAAGACAGAAAGTGCTTAACGTGGACACTGACTTCCTTTCAAATCTAAACAAACTAATTCATGAGGAGGAAGGAGAACATAAGTGCCTTTTTATCGACGTTTGTCCCTGCACGCTCCGAGTTGAGCTCCGATCTTTCACTCCTCGATAAGCCCTGTAGACAAACAAAGTTCTACCACTTCCTACTCTATCAAGATTAGTTTGAAATAGGTCTATCTACTAAAGAGACAAATTCATGTGAGATTGAAAACGAATTAGAAAGAAACAGGCCAAGAAAATTATATTAATGAGGACAAAACATTGCTTACAGCCATAGATGAATTGCATCATCTTCGTCAAGTCCTCCTTGTCTAACCCTTACTCAAAAGATCCACGATCCGAATGATGATTGCTTCACCGATTTCTCCCTATGAGATCATAGGTCTCTTGCTTCCAAAATATCTCTGTTCCAACACCACTTATAAGATCATAAGTTTGGTGTGATTCTCCTTTTCTAGTCCTCTTTCACCATTAGAAAGCTTGCTTATATAGACTTGGAGAGGCTCAACAACTTAAGATATCCTTGGGGAAGTTGAGGATTTTCCTCCTTCAGTTAAGGATCTGCCCTAAGATCATGGCTGGACTAGGGATTCGAATCCAACTGCCTTCCAAGAATGAAAGGATCCTTCCCCCATTCATCTCAACAACTTAACTACTACCCAGAATAGGTAGCACTCCCTCAAAAGGACCATCAGAGCGTTGTAGCGCTCCCTAGTAGGCTTTAGGGGGGTGCCAGCGCTCTCAAAATCCATAGCGCTCCCTCAAAAGGGCCAGAGGAGCTTTCTAATGCTCCCAGACAGTGTAAGGGGGAGCGACGGCCCTCCCAGAAGAGGTATAGGGGAGCGCTCTCCTTCAAAAGCTTAATTTTTTTAGTGTTTTCATATGGAAAAAGGTTCATAATCCTGCTGACTCATTTCTCCTCTTCGAAATCAAATGTTTGAGGTGTTTCAAGTTTCCTTCTCATGTCATTATAGGCATGACATAGGCATCATGGCAGCATGCTTTCTTTGACACTTGCGACACTTGTGAGCAACATGCGACACTTGAGACCTTGTGAGAAAAATGTGACACTTGCGACCTTTGTAATGACGACAATTGCGACACTATCAAAGTGAGTATTTTTTATGTGTAACAGATTGCCCCCCAAAGTATGAAGTTAGAAGACGAACTGATAACTGAAATGATTTGTAGACTTTCAAGCAAGGGTATAGACGCAGAGAACCTGACAAAAGCTGCACACAAACATCCAACAAATGTTATGACATGTTTCAAACCCAAGGCAGGCATACCTATGTTTGGGTGATCAAGACTTGCAAGATATGGCCGCCATAAAATACACTGCAGATCCATAATTGTATTGATAAAAATGTATAGCCACTGATGATACAGTGTGGATCTATACTCTGATGACCTGAACTGATTGTAGCCACGAAGAATACACAGTGGATCTACGATATGACAAGACATAGCCACAACCAATACAAAGTGGATCTATGTAACAGTATATGTGTCATTGTTCAAGAGAAACTCCTTCGCAACCTAGGAAAAGGACATATCAAAGTGATCACTCAACCCAGGGTCTTCTTACTGATCCCGATGTAGTACGAATCTAACCATGTGAATAGATGTCCTGATGTCAAACATGGAAGAAACCACTTGATTACCGATCAATGATCTAAACCATTAACAAGCATGAGGGAGATCACTATTAATGTCAATGATTCCCAAGGTACCCTAGTACATTCCAATGAATGTGAATGGATGAGTTGGAGTCGAACATTCGTGGAATCATCCGATCAGAGGTCAATGATGTAAACCCACTGTCGAATGTGAGGAGGCCTACCATTGAGGCATGAAGGTCCGAAAGTACTAACTGGTTTCTAAGCCTAATTCCTGGATAATGTGCTGAGGTCGACAGGAATAAGCTCGTCGAAGGAGGGCCTTGATGTATCCCCCATCAACGACACGAAACAAATATAAAGATGTAATTGGTAGATCAAATGGACATGGACTGACACGGGTTTTGAGATAAGATATTTGGGATAGCTGACTCTAGAGGTGGATACTTCCCTTGAACACTGAGGAACAACAACAGAAACATGACATGGACCAAAACTTGATGATGTAGTGGATGCTTCTACTTACGTCAGGTGACCCAGAAGAGTGAAAAAAACTCAAAGGATTGGCTCAGTGAAGAGGTTCAGCGGATTATAATGCGTGCAAAAGACAAAGTGTCGTGTTCAAGGGCGACTCTAAGAATTACTTGGTAATGTTCTCAAGAGACTACTTGGCTTGCTTCTTTCAAATTCCCCCCCATCTAGATAGACGAGTACCTCTTTTTTAATTTAACGATCTCGGGGAGGGTAACACATGCTCGATATAACTCACCTTCGGTAAGTTCCTCTTCCTTTGTTTAACGAACTGGAAGAAGTAAGGGTTCGGTCCCGTATGGGCCTGTCGATGTTTGTTTTAATGAGTCCAAAGATAGAAAACTCGAAGGTTTTTCATGATTATAGAGTCTGGAAAAACACTTAAAAGAGAAATCTCTCAGTTCCTTTTTCATACAGTAGTCTAACGAGACCGAAAAAGAGATAAACTATCGCTCAACAGACGTTTTCTTCAAATACTTTAACGAGCGTGAAGAGAACAAGGTCGCTCAGTAATCTTTTCATGTTTAGATATTCTGAAAAGGACTTAAAGATGACTCCAGTGTTGTCCTTTTTCGTAATGTTAGTCTCGCGAGGTCGAAAAAGAGATAAATTATCACTCAAAATACGCCCTTTCAAACCGTTTAACGAGTGGGAAAGGAAGTAAGATAACTCGACAATATTTTCATGTTTAGAGAGTCTAAAAAGAGCTTAAAGAAGACTCCATGGGGTTCCTTTTCCGTGTATCCATACAGGTCCGAAAAATAGATAAAAGTCTACCCGGATGCATTCTCATGTATTTACGAGCACGAGAAAGAACAAAGACTAAGCTCAGTATGCCCCCATCTTGAAATCTAGTGGCTTAACTCTAGAAAGATCATCAAAGGCTGGAGTCATGCCCCCCAAGCTTCGATTTAGTCACCGCCTCTGAGGTCGTCACCAATTTCTCTAGTAGATGAGAAAAAGGAGAAGGGTGGATGAAAAGAAGGTTCAATAGAGGTGACTTTTTCATTTTTTAACGAGCTTGACACAGAAAAAGAACTATGCTCAGGACCTTTGTTTCTTTTTTTAACGAGCTTGCCACAGAGAAGAGAAACTATGCTCGTGGTTGCTTCTTGATCATGGCTTCCAAGAGGATAATGCTATGGAAGGATACCATGTCAAGGGACAAAACTCGGTCATGGATTCTAAGAGATCTTCGCTGGATGGAAGA
Organism: Picea engelmannii; assembly: GCA_009831015.1. Lineage (NCBI taxonomy): Eukaryota > Viridiplantae > Streptophyta > Pinopsida > Pinales > Pinaceae > Picea > Picea engelmannii. The sequence continues at coordinate 191,634 of ML786715.1, read as the reverse complement.
TAATCACTCGAGAAGGGACACATGTCGAGGGTCGTGACAGGAGTAAGGAGATCAGGCTCCAATAATCCTACCGAAGAAATCACCATGTCCACTACCGGATCCAAATCGTTGGAAGTTGAAAGCATGGGAGACAACGCCACATAATTGACATGCGGCGGGGGTGATACTTTCTGCATATAAGAACCACTTAGGGAGGTAACCCATTCGGGGTCGATGAATGAAAGTTGATCAATAGTCACAATTCTTCCATTGTGAGGGAAAGATATCACACAGAAAAGAGTGGATACAATAGCTTTCATGGCATAGACATAATCCCACCCAAGGAGTAAAGAGAAATCCAAGGGGTCTCGGACTACCATGACACTGATAAAGACAGTTTTCCTTCCCAAAGTTACAGGAAAATGAGGAAGGATCCCTAAAGGTTGACTAGTTATTATGTTAAAAGCTAACAGATTCTGTGTAACCGACACAACCTGCGGACAACCCAAAGCGTACCAAGCAACATAAGACAAAATACTAATGGATTCACCTTCATCTATCAACATTTGAGGAACGTCCCGACCATGAACCTGTACTGTAATATGGAAAAGAATGTGGGAGGGAAGACGAGGTCCAGTTAGCACACCCCAATAAAAAAGGATGGATTCGGTACTTGGAGGGGGTTTCGTAGGAGAAAGAGGAATGCCCCCCCGGTACGGTAGAGTCAGTATTAACAAGAAAAACATGGGAAGTATTGGGTTTACTCTCTAGAAGGAGAGTAGGATCGATCGATGATTGGATCGGATCAACCAATGGTGGAATTGGATAGACCACTTTGGCACTCTTCAGAGGAAGAGTGGGACTGACCGAGGAAGGGACTGGATCAGTCACTTTGACATTCCTCAATGGAGGAATGGGATCGACTGATGGAGAAAGTGGATCGACCACTTTGGCACTCTTTTGAGGAAGAGTGGGACTGACTGAGGAAGGGAATGGATCAGTCACTTTGGCACTCATCAAAGGAGGAGTGGGATCGACCGATGGCGAAACTAGATTGACCACTTGAGTTTCATTCTCCAAGGGAAGAATGGGGTTGACGGGTGGAAAAAGATCGACTGATTTGGTGTCACTCTCTAAAGGGAGAGTGGGATCGACCGAGGATTACAACAAATCGACCACTTTAGTGTCACTCTTTTGATTAAGAGCGGGGATGATCGATGATGGAACTGGATCAGCTACTTGGGTTTGTGGTTCAATCGAGGAGGAAACTAGATTGACCACCTGATCAACCAGACTGACCGGGGATGGAACTGGATTGACCAGTCCATCAACCAATGATGGGTCGGAGGAAAGATTACGATAACCTTTTGGAAGTTGAAGTTTTTCCAAAAGAAAAGAAGCCTCGTCCATACAAGGACAAAGGTGAGAGTAATGATTACCTTTACATAACATGCAAGGGAACTTGACAGTTTGCTTCTTCTTACCAACATGAACATCACTAGTTGATGGGGTATCATTAACATGACTGACAGCGGTCGATGACGTGGAGGACCACATTTCTAAGACCCGGGTAAGACCAGGGCAATCTCTCAGAAAGTGGTCACCCTTACAAAGGCTGCAAGGGAATTTGGGTTTTGGATTCTTCACTTTAATCTTGTTGACCTCATCAACACTCCCAGTACTATTAAAAGTAACTGGTTGCTTAGATCCAACATCTGATGTTGTTGGGGTCTTGGTCCTTTTCAGGTTCTTCTTCTTCTTCTCTTTCCGTTTCTTCTTCTTCTGATCAACCTGGATACTTGCTTTAGAGATTTCACTAGGCGAAGAAGGAGAAATGGAAGGAGACTTGATGGATGAAGAAGGTGAAAAGTTGACATGAGATTGATGTGTGGGTGGTGTACCAACATCTAAAGTATTAGGTGCAATTGAAACATTGGGAGGATTTTGGATCACTGGTGTGGGGAAGAACCAAACTGGTAATCCGATGGTGAGTCTTGGAAGACTCAGTGTGGCAACATATGGAGGAACAAAGTTTCCAAATGAAGGAAAGGTATAAGGTTCCTCGGAAGAAGGGGTTCATCCATTGGTACTCCTAAGATTCGATGCCATTATCACTGACTCGACCTAAGGTCCACTAAGTAAAACAAACAACACACGCTACGAATCTAAGAAGCAATCAATCAAACAAACCTTCCTACGATGAAACCACTAGTTGGTGATGAAATCCAACGTCGTGAGATCAAAATAGGAAGGGGCGGTGATAGAGCGGGTGGATCAGTTACGTTGGCGACCTTCTTAATGGACTTACACCTTGGTGCAGGCTTCCACGCAGTAATTGTGGATTTACCCTCCAAGGAGCCCGAGTGAGTTTTACCAACGTCTGTTCCAGGTACAGTGAGACTTCCCTTCACCGTCACCTTGTGTGAGACCCTAAATATTGTGGCTACTAAGGTCACCAACTCGTAGTCATCCCCTGGACGGGTACAGTCGACAGTCCAGTCAGAACGTATGGGTAGGATAACAAGTCTGAAATCAACTTGAAAGGCTTCCACTCAACATTGTGGGTATACCTTCCAGTGACCCCCAATATACGATCTGACCACTACAAACAGTTGAACCACAGAGGGATAATCTTCGTAACTCACTTGAATGCGACCTCATGCGTAACCCCTGTGTGAGAGGGGGATCCCAAGCAGACTAATATGAAAATTGGATTTAAATATCCCTACCACAAGATACTAATTTTGTTTGATAGCTTTGGAAAGCTATCCTTTCAACCTATTCCAAAGCCCTACACCTTAAACTAATGTAGGTTTGCTAACAAAGATGTAAAAAGTCTGATAAATTTTAGTTAAGCATTGATTTTAATGGCTGTTGTTTACTCAGAGGGTGTACGAAAGTGAGACTGATGGAATGATGACTCAATTCCAAAAAATATGCATGAAATATGATAAGCAGTCATTTCTTTTCAATGAATACCTATTTAAGGGAAAGAGGAAGAGTCGTTTCACTATCAAACACTGGATAAGGAATGTCCTCAAACAAATTTTCTTCTTAATCAAATCCAATATGATGCTACAACATTTCAAAAATGCAAACTAATATGCAAACTAATCATTAAGATTTACTTTTGTCGTTTCCATGCAAATGATGATCAATTCAATGAAAAAACTTGTCCTGCCAACTACCCTTTCAGATCAAGGAGATTCAGACAAGAAAATAGAGATTTCGCACAAACAACACACCCTTTTGCAATCAAACAAGAGAAAGAAAATTAAAAACGCAAAAGGAAGGAGAAAGAAATTGGATCAAATGACCTCAAAGAACCAAATGAGAAGAGGCAGAGACTTCTAATGTCCTTCACTAGAGTTCCCGCTCAGTCGGATAGGAGAGAAGAAAGCAGGGGATTGATTTCAAGCTCTCAACAACAAAAACTCAAAAAGAATAAAGAAGGGCATAAAATCTGAAAAATAAGGTGTTTACTTCTCAAGAGGAAGCATGTTAAAGGTCAAAGGAAGAATCATTGAATCACAAAGCAACCCAACAAGTGAGAAAACAGGGTTTGGACCTTCAAAAATTGCAATTTTTGAAGAGATTTTGGGAAAAAATGGGCTGGCGCTATGGTATAAGGGCCACCAGAGAATTATAAAGATCTTTCCAACACTCTAAGGGAGCGTTGGCACCCTGCTAACAAGGAAGGGGAGCGCTAGTGCCCAAAAACTCACGAAAATGTCCAAAAACCTTAAAATTCAGTCACATTTTGAGAAACAAGCTGAGTGTGATGGAGTGAAGAGTCAATCAGCAAGTGCAATCAGTTAAATGGGGTGAACAAGTTTGGAAAACAATCAGGTAAGACAAGTTCTATGAGGAAAAATCAAAACCAAAAGTTTCGATTCGAATCTCCCCAGTGGTGTCACCAGTTTCTGTTGTAGGAAAATCTCCCTGCGGACAGGTAGATTGCCTCAAAGAGCTAGACTCTTAACTCTAAGACAGAAAGTGCTTAACGTGGACACTGAATTCCTTTCAAATCTATACAAACTAATGCATGAGAAGGAAGGAGAACATAAGTACCTTTTTATCGACGTTTGTCCCTGCATGCTTCGAGTTGAGCTCCGATCTTTTGCTCCTCGATAAGCCCTGTAGACAAACAAAGTACAACCACTTCCTACTCTATCAATATTAGTCCAAAATAGGTCTATCTACTAAAGAGACAAATTCATGTGAGATTGAAAATGAATTAGAAATAAACAGGCCAAGAAAATTATATTAATGAGGACAAAACATCTCTTACAGCCATAGATGAATTGCAACAGCTTCGTCAAGTCCTCCTTATCTAACCCTTGCTCAAAACATCCATGACCTGAATGATGATTGCTTCACCGATTGCTCCCTATGAGATCATAGGTCCCTATGAGATGGAGTACTTAATTCATTACCAATTGAGTTAGAAGGTAAGACAATGATTGTTGAAGTTGAATTTTTCAATGCACCACTCGATTATAATCTTCTGCTAGGATGTAGTTGGATTTATACCATGACTTCCATAGTTTATACTTTTTTTCATGTACTACGTTTCCCTTATCAAGGAAAAATAGTCATGGTAGAAGAAATTTACTAATTTAATTCTGATTCACGCATTGGTAGTGTTCCTTTTATAGAGAAAACCCCATCTTCATATGAGGATGTTGGAGTGGGTCTTTTGAAATATTAATCTTTGATGGGGAATTTTCCACTCCCACCACATAACATTCCTCTAGTTATCTCCCAAGTCAACATGATTTCGACTAATACTAGTAAATCCCTTGACTCATATGATCCTTGGGTAGTACCCAGTCCATTTGAATACCAAAGTTACATCGACAAAATGCCACTTAGTCCGATTGAAATCACTTATAATCCAGTCTACCTTTGTGGATTCTTCTGACACTAGTGACCCCATGAGTCACGTCTTAGATGAGTACTCTGACTCTTCTTGGCTTATTTATATGGAAACTCCTGATCCATTTGACAATACTTTTCCCACCAATGAGAGTATCATAGAGGTCATGTCTTTGGAAGAATTAACCTTAGAGAAAACAATACCAAAAACCTTACACAACCCTATTCAAAGAATTTCGCGATATATTTTCTTGATCTTACGAAGAAATGCCTGAAATTGACCTGAATATTTTTATTCATGAAATTAAGACTTATCCTAAATCCAATCTTGTTCGGACAAATCTTCACCTCGTTCATCCACGAAAAGTTGTTGCTATTAAAATGGAAGTTGAAAAACTTCTTAAAGAAGGTCTTATTTATCATGTACCTCTTACTGATTGGGTTTCCAATATTTTTCATGTCACTAAGAAACAAGGTACGATACGCATATGTATTGATTATAGGGATATCAATAGGGCTTGTCCTAAATATAACTACCCAACCCCTTTCATTGACCAGATCATTGATGATTGTGTTGGAAGTGAAATCTTCTCATTTATGGATGGTTTCTCTAGCTATATTCAAATTAACATACTACCATCAGATCAACACAAAATTTCTTTCATTTTTCCTTGGGGTACCTTTGCCTATTAAAATCTCCCTTTTGGACTAAAAAATGTCGGCGCAACTTTTCAACGGGCTATGTCTTATACTTTTCACGATATTAAGCATATTGTGCAACCTTATCTTGATGACTCACCTGCACATTCCATGCAGCGTCAGGATCATCCTACAGATCTTTGAGCTATTTTTCTTATATGTCACTTTTACAATATTCGCTTAAATCCACATAAATGTTTATTTTTGTTAGAAAAACAAGACGACGAAGAAATAAAATAAAACAAATGCGGAAACAAAACATAGAAGATACACAATACAAGAGAGACACAAATTTACGTGGTTCACCCAGTGTGGGCTACATCCACCAGAGAAATTGCCAGGTCCTTGCTTCATTATTATCCAACAAATGAAGGGATACAACCTACAACAAAACCCGTTGTAACTTCCTCTTATTTCTCTCACAGTCTCCTCTCTCAGAATACAATACTCACCATAATGCATAGCCGCAATACATTTCCCTCATAACAGAGGGTTGCCTTCTAGGGAAAAAAACCCTAACATAATTTCTACCATTAGATCTGCGACCTTATAATGAACGGTCCAGATTTACAATGAAATTACAATATACATTTACAAGGTAAGTTTTCCTTTGGGGGCTTCGCCCCCGAACCCCGCAGAGGGGGTACCCCCCTCCTGCACTCCTTCGCGTGGAAGAGTGTACATACTTCTAGGATGTAAAGTATTCATGGGGTATAAACATGACTGAAAGCAAGGACCTCTGAATCAGGAACATAATCAAGCTCCACAACCAACAATCTCCCACTTGGAGACTGATCTCAACAACTCCACTGCTACTGTATATGCTGGACTCTGAACCTTCTTGGACCTGGAAAATTTATCATCTTCATCTTCATTCTTAAAGACCAACTGAAACTGAGCAAGAACTCAGTTTCTCTCTGGTTACTCCCTTTGTTAACATGTCTGCAGGATTCTGGGTAGTGTGTATCTTTTCCAACTTCAAATGTCCATCTTCCAAGGCAGATCGTATGAAGTGGTACCTCAACTGTATATTCTTAGTATTTGAATGGAAGGATGAGTTCTTTACTAGCCTCTATAGAAGCAACATACTCTACCTCTGTTGTTGAAAGTGCAACAACCTTTTGCAGTTTTGAAATCCAACTTACTGTTGTTCCAGCTATAGTAAAAAAATACCCTGTGGTACTCCTCCTGCTGTCTTTATCACCTACCATATCTGAATCAACATATCCCTGTAGAAAAGTGTCTGAACCTCCAAAACATAATGCACGAGCAGCAATACCTCTCAGATACCTGAGAATCCACTTTACTGCCTCCCAATGTTCTTTACCTGGATTGGTCATATACCTGCTCACAACTCCCACTGCATGTGCAATATCTGGTCTTGTGCAACCGGTCTTGTGCAACCCATTGCATACATCAAGCTGTCGACTGCTAATGAATAAGGGACCCTGAACATGTATTCTATCTCCTCCTGTGTCTTGGGACACATTTCCTTATTTAATTTGAAATGGCTAGCCAAAGGTGTTCTAACTAGTTTTGCATTCTGCATTCTAAACCTCTCCGACACCTTCTCTGTGTACTCACCCTGAAACAATGTCAATTTGCGATTTTTTTTGTCTCTTGTTATTCTCATGCCAAGGATTTTCTTTGCAGCACCCAAATCCTTCATCGTAAATGAATTGGCCAATTTCTTCTTGAGCATATTTATATCCTGCATATTAGACCCTGCAACACACATGTCATCTACATACAATAGCAATATAATATAACTTCCATTTTCTAGCCTTTTAAAATAAACACAGTGATCATAATGACATCTACTATAACCCTGTTCTGTCATAAACCTGTCAAACTTCAAATACCACTGCCTTGGAGCTTGCTTTAGGCCA
>ML786715.1:160524-181419 GCA_009831015.1 Picea engelmannii | reverse complement strand
AGAGCCCTAACCTCATCATCAAAGTCCACTTTTACAGAACTTAGTTGATTAGTAACCGTATTAAATTCATTTAAATGATCTGCAACAGACCCACCTTCTGACATCTTCATATTAAATAATCTCTTCATTAGAAATGCCTTATTAGACGCCAAGGGTTTTTCATACAGTTTAGCCAACACGTCCATTAGATCCTTCATTGTATTTTCTTTCGAAATATTGAAAGCCACCGATGCTGCCAAGCTCAGTCATATTATTCCTAGAGCCTTTCTGTCAAGAATCTCCCATTCTTCGTCCTTCATGGCCATTGACTTCTTTGCTACTCTGCCCAATGGTAGGAATAGATCCTTCTGATATAAATAATCTTCCATCTACATCTTCCATAACTGGTAGTTTTGGCCGTTAAATTTCTCGACCCTAAACTTTCCATCTTTCGACATTGCTCCCACTCGAACCAGGAACCCTCATTTCCTGTGAGTTACCTTTTGCTCTGATACCAGTTGTTAGAAAAACAGGACCGTGGAACAATAAAATAAAACAAATGCGGAAACAAAACACAAAAGATACACAATACAAGAGAGACACTGATTTACGTGGTTCACCCAGTGTGGGCTACGTCCACCAGAGAAATTTCCAGATCCTTGCTTTATTATTATCCAATAAATGAAGGGATACAACCTACAACAAAACCCGCTATAACTTCCTCTTCTTTCTCTCACAGTCTCCTCTCTCAGAATGCAATACTTTCCATAATGCATAGCCGCAATACATTTCCCTCATAACTTAGGGTTGCCTTCTAGGGAAAAAAACCCTAACATAATTTCTACCGTTAGATTTGCGACCTTATAATGAACGGTCCATATTTACAATGAAATTACAATATACATTTACAAGGGGATAGGCCCCCAAACCCCCTATCCAAGGGGATAGCCCCCCCAGACCCCGCAGAGGGGGTACCCCCCCTCTACACTCCCCCATGTGGAAGAGAGTACATACTTCTGGCGTGTAAAGTCTTCATGGGGTATAAACATGGCTGAAAGCAAGGACCTCTGAATCAGGAACATAATCAGGCTCCACAACCAAAAATTTTGTGTGGATTCGGGATGTCTCCTTGGTTTTATCGTGTCCAAGAAAGGGATTTGTGTTGATCCATTGAATACCAAGGCCATCTTGAACTTAAATCCTCCTTCGACTCTCTGCCAACTCCAAAGTTTGCAAGGGAAGGAAAACTTTTTACGTCGATTTGTTCCTAAATATGCAGAACTAACCAAGGGTTTTATATGGCTTCTTAATAAAGGGGTTCTCTTTGTTTGGGATGAAACTACTTAAACGAAATTTGATGCTCTAAAGAATGTGTCGACTCATACGCCATTGTTACATCCCCTAGACTATAGTCGAAATTAGTTTTTATGGTACTAGTACAAGAGGATGATTCAAATGATGAACATGTGGTCTATTATTTGAGTAAGAGTGTATCTCCTACTGAAATCAAATATTCACATGTGGAGAAATTGGCATTGGCTTCTATTTAAGCTGTCCAACATTTTCATCACTACATCTTACTGCACAAAACCACCATTATTTCTTATTGTAACCCCATTAAAAATATCCTGACTAGACAAGTTTTGGGGGGAAAATACTCAAAATTGATTGTCATACTACAAGAGTTTGATTAGGAATTCGAAAAATCAAAATCTAAGATTTTTTTGGTTTTTTTCAAGATAATTTGTGACCTTCCCTCATATGGATCTTAGATTTTGATAGAAAAATTGATTCCCGATGAATCCCTTTTTCATATCAACTCTTTCAATCCATGGTATAAATATATCATCATCTATCTCCAAACCTAGAACTTTCAGCATGACCTATCTCGTACTAAGCATCGTTGCATTTGATACCAAGATCACCAATACATCATTATTGGCGATACACTTTATTGTCATGGTGTCAATTCTATTTTTCGACGGTTTTTAATGCATGAGGAAGTCGAGAGATCCATTAATGAGTGTCATGCTGGAGCATGTGGTGGTCATATATCTGTGTATGCCACATCCAAAAAAATTCTATGGGCGAGATATTTTTGGCCATCATTATTTAAAGATTTCATCCTTATGGCCCAAAAATGTCATGCGTGCTAGACATAGAATTGTAAGTTGCACACCTATATTTCTTGTATTTTTTGATACGATGGTAGTTGCATGAGGTATTAACCTCCATGTGTAACCTTTGACAAGACTAGAATATTTCAGGAAGCAAGAGAAACCCTAAAGCATTGGATAATAACCCTAGAAGACAAGTTGACTCAAGAGAATATTTGATATTGAGTTATTAGCCTCCAGAAAGAGAAATCGACCCATTCAAGTGAGATAGAGAAGTATGAATAGAGGGTGCTAGACCTCATTTGACACTCTCTCACTCACAACTGCATAACACTAGTGGTGCACAAGTTTTGAGAGGGAGTGCAACTGCAACTGTTGCAACTAGGATTTTGGATTTTGGGTGTACTTTCTCCTGGTTATGGTTTGGAATTTGTTCTTGGTCTTTGGTTATTATTTTGTGGTGCAATATCCTTGGAGAAAGGTGTGCTACCTTGGTTTTCTATTGGTCTTCTTCCAGAATTATTTTGTTTGTCAAGTTTAAGGTGCTCGGGGGTGGCCTTTGTGCCTATGGTTGGGTGAAAATATTTCTATATTGTCTATGGAAAAATGAGCACATCTCTTTATTTCTAATAGGTTATGGACCCACACTATCTTCAAATAGTCTAACCATTGGAAGATATATTGGGAATTTATTTTTTAAGATCGTTATGGCACCAGTTACATCTACAGTTAGGTTTTTTGATTACGCAGTTGCAACAAACCCTAACCCTTGTGTTTGGGAACTTGTGATGAAGCATTTGAACTAATTCCTTGAGATCCTAGTGTGTCCTACCCTAGAAAACCTCTTGGTACCCTAAACTAGCAAAAAAATCAGTTTTGAATTTCTGGTCAAAGTCAAAGTCAAAGGTTGACTGGTCAAAGTCAAAGTCAAAGGTTGACTTCTAGTCAAATTGATTATGTGGTCAAAGTTGAAATTTTAGAGTTTATAGCTTGTTCTAATAATTGAATCTAGTCTCTTCTTGTCAATATGGTATCTAGTTTTAGATTGGAAGAGAAGCTAGACGATGCTACAAGACTTCAAAGGTATGCACTTGTATATGCTATCTAAGTTATATCATCTAGAAAAATGTGAGTGTGTTTGCAGGAAAAGTATTAGAGACTTTTTCTGATTTGTAATATTGGATTAAGTGCACTCAAAGGAACAAACACACCCTCCATAGTAGTTGAGGATTTAGCTTCCAGGTTTGATTAAATTGTTAAGCTTCAAATTTGTGTATATCAAGGGTGATAATTGCTACATTACATATTGCGAAAGCAGTATTTGAAAGATTCTATTATTTCTAAGTGAAATGAATACTCGACTGCATATGAATACTATTGATATAGATGCTTATTGTACTTTTTTGCAAGTTGAACTATCATCTCCTCTAGATAGATATTTCTTGTTTTCTCTTGTTGTTCTTGTTCCAGGCAGGTGCCCTTGTAAAATATGTTTGATGAATAATAGTTGCAGAAGTTGTCATAAAATAAGCTTATAGGGATAACACAAATGCTATATGGGAAACAGTCAGAATAGATAGAAACAAAATTAAAGTGTCTTAGAGGATTCAGACTCGAAGGAAGTCATAAATCAAAAGAAAACCAGAACATGCTTGTGACACTTTGTAGAAAGAAAAGAGAGATGCAACAGACGAAAGCATGGACTCTCTCAAGATGGAGGGAGATGATCACATAGTTCAAAAAGAAGAGAATGCATATTTCTCATTCATGCATGAAGCCGAGATTAAGAGGGAGTTAATCTCCAATGATATGATCCATTGAAGAAGAATCTATAAAGACTATGAAGTATCTATCCGTGTTCTTCATTGGAAGTACCAACCATGATAAGCAACATGTGTTCAGTTTGAATCTAGAAGAAGTCTTCCTCGAAAAGAAGCTTTGAATATCCTTGGTTTTCATCTACATTTATGTTATATGAAAGAAAGTTTAATCCTTCAGGAAAGAAGGGCATGTAATATATAGAAGACTCCATGGGCTCCAACATTGAAGAAAAACATGAGGAAGAACATGAAGATTAAAAGAAAGAAAGAAAACTCAGAACAATCAATTGAACCAGTTTGAACCCACTAGAAGTAGTCAAGCAAAAGGAATGTAAGGAGTTTGTGATGACGAATAATGTATGTGATAAATTGTGAAAAATACTTAATAATTGATAGATATAAGGTGAGACTCAGGGATAGAGGGTTCTCCCAGTAGGAGGGAGAAGAATATGATGACAACTTGTTCTAGTAACTAGATATACCTCTACCTGAGCCATTATATCTCCTGCACTATCCATGGGTTGGAGTTTACATCAAATGAATGTAAAGACTGTTCTTCTCAACAAAGTAATTGAAGAAGAAGTGTATGTAGAGAAACCTCAAGGTTTTGAGGTATACCAGAAAGAGACCCTTGTATACAGATGGAATAAGACCATGTATGGATTCAAGCAAACTTACTGCAAAGCCTCTCATGTACAACAAAAGCGTGGTAAAAAATTCCTATGACATAGGAAGTATATTGAAATGGGTCTTCATAATTCTAGGATGATGGATTCCAAATCCATGGGAAAATCCCATGATGAAAGATATGAAGAATTTGAGAGACTCTAATCCATTAGACCCGTCTCTGTATCAACAATTGATCGGCTCGTTAATTTATTTGGAGAATACTCAGGTAGATATTTGTTTTGTGGGACGTTTAAGTTATGATATACAATTGCATGGATTTATTGATTCAGATTGGGAAGGGAATGCAGATGACAGAAGAAGTGCTACTTGGATATGTTTTAGTTTGAGATTTTCCATGATGTCATGGGATAGAAGGAAACATAAATCTGTTGCACTCAACACAACAAAAGCAGAGTATATTTCATCTTGTGATGCTTGTACGGAAGCAATGTGGCTTTGTAATTTGTTTTTTGGACTGTCTAATCAGGTGTTGAATTCGACCGTGATATATTGTTATGATCATAGCTCTGTGAAGCTTTAAGAGAACCCAGTGTTCCATGACAGGTCAAAGAACATTGAGATCAAGTATTATATTCTCCGTGATAAAGTCCAGAGGGGAGAAGTGGTTCTCTAGTGTATCTCCACAGATGAATAGATAAAAAATATTTTGGTAAATCCTATGTCCAAGATTAAAAGTTTTCATACTTAAGGGACAAGATGGGGCTCGTGGAGACAAATTACTTATTGAAAAAGGAAGTGATTACTCCCAGGTTGGTAGGGAGCATTGATATGCTATTTATTTATGCACAATCATTTTCTAGTTTGGAAAATGGTCCAGGTTGGGAAGTTAGTTTCCATTCTGGAAAGTGGTTCGATATTTCTAACGAATGATCATTTTCCAGTTCATAAAATGGTCCATATTAGACAGTCATTTTCGTAATGAAAATGGTCTGATAGATTGTTTATGTACCATAAACAACAATTCCCCTTGTGGCCAGTGTGGGGGGATGGTATAGGATATTCATTCTTCTTGGAAGTCACTCTGAGTAGTGGTCAATTAGAATGTTCCACCTCATCGGGAAGTCATTCTTTCAAATTTCACGGTTGTGGGAAATTTCGAAGAATGATCCTTTTTTGAGGTTGGTGCAGGACAATCATTTTCATAGGAAATGGTCCAAATAGTCATTGCCTAGGGCAGACTCATTCTCTCCAGGTTCTACTCTTATTAGTGTAGGAGGAATGGCCCAGTTAGGTGAATGGTCCAGGTTCAACAATCAGGGACAAGCATTCCCTAGGGAAGACTCATTCTCTCCATGTTGCACTATGATTAGTGTCATAGGAATGGCCCAGTTAGGTGAATGGTCGAGACTAATAAATCATGGACAATTATTCTTATATGCTTGGGAAGAATAGTCTACATAGCCCATGGATGATGTTTTACTTTTTGAGGGAAGATGCTCTTCCATATATCATAGATGTGAGTGGAATAATGGACCATATGGCTCAATTTGTATCATGATATTGTTTATGTAGGTTGATATTAGATGATATGATTGTTGTGGAGACTGTATGTCTCTAGAAAATAGTTGTATGCTACTTTGGTGGATGTGATCCACTAGTAGTTTATGTGTGTCATTTTTTAGTAGTTGTGTGCTACTAGGAGTGGTTGTGTACCATTGGATAGTATTTGTATACTACTATGGATATGCATATTTGTGTTCTATTGGATGAAATTATAGCAGTAGTATGCTACTATATGAGTTCCATGGAGACTACCACTAGTGTTGGAGTTGATTTCCAACTAGATGGATAGTTAGTGGGATGGTGGACAAACATTCTCTAGGAAGAGAATGGTCCATACAGAACAAATTGATGGTGGAAAGGCATTCTCTCTGGGGAGAATGGTTCGGGTTAACAGTTTGTTGACGTATCATGGACTGGTATTTTCCTAAGGTTTAGGAAAATGGTTGATGGATGCTATTTTCTAAGGAACATATATAGAGATGTATCTATATGGTACATATGACCCAATTAGAAAATAGTTTGAGACTGACATTCCTGTAGGAGTGGTCTCTGTATCCCATGGCATAGATTTCAACGTCTCTTTGGACAATCATTCTTTTAGGACGTATGTCCATATTAGAAGAATGGTACTTGTATCACTCTATGGAGTGAGTGACTTATTAAACATCATGCCCGATTACCTATATGGGGTATGGATTATACAGATGATGCAATTGATGCTACTAGATGATACTGATAATGATGATGTTGCTCATGAGTTGATCTATATGATCATAAGATAAACTGTGTGGCTATGATGATGCTACCAGTTGAATGGTATGTTTGTGCTCAATACCATTACATTTAATACCTCTCTAGCTAGGAGGGAGTGTTGATATTATGGTAGTTTCATGAGGTATTAACCTCCATGTGTAACCTTTGACAAGACTAGAATATTTTGGGAAGAAAGAGAAACCCTAAAACATTGGATAATAACCCTAGAAGACAAGTCAACTCAAGAGAATATTTAATATTGAGTTATTAGCCTCCAGAAAAATAATTCGACCCAATCAAGTGAGATAGATTAGTATAAATAGAGGGTGCTAGAGCTAATTTGACACTCACTCACTCACAACTGCATAAGACTAGTGGTGTGCAAGTTTGGAGAGGGAGTGCAGCTGCAGTTGCTGCAACTGGGATTTTGGATTTTGGTTATGGTTTGGACTTTTTTCTTCGTATTTGGTTATTCTTTCTTAGTGCGCTATCCCTGGAGAAAGGTGTGTTACCTTGGTTGGCTATTGACATGCTTCCATAATTTTTGTTTTTTCAAGGTTAAGGTGCTAGGGGGTGGCCTTTGTGCCTATGATTGGGTGACAATATTGCTATATTGTCTATAGAAAAATGAGCACATCTCTTTATTTCTAACACTCTTCACCCTGTAGTTTTCATTGGTCCATTTGAAAAATGGGGCATTGATTTCATGACATGTAACCCTCACTTGGCTAGGGGGCATGGGTACATTATTGTCACTATATACTATTTCACTAAATGGGCTGAGACGATGCCCACCTATAACAATATCGGGAAAAATGCATCTCTTTTAATTTTTAATCACATTATTACTTGGTTTGATGTGCCTCAAGCCATTGTCAATGATCATGGCACTCATTTTCACAATTATATGATGTTATAATTAACCACCAAGTTTGGTTTACAACATGAAAACTCAACTCCTTACTATCCATAGGCCAATGGCCAAGTCGAAGCTACCAACAAAAAAATTTCCACTATGCTTCATAGGATGATAGAGATTCACAAATCAAATTGGCATACGATTCTTATTTTGACATTATGGGCATATCGAACTTCGTTTAAATAAACTAAGGGTTTTACACCATTTCAGCTGGTGTATGGTTTATAAGTTGTGCTTCTATTTTAATGCGAAATACCATCTTTGAAACTTTTTGTCAAATTTCTTCCTAATACCTTAGCTGAGGAAGAACGCCTTTTACATTTGACACAATTATATGTGTTTGAAAACACAGGTATTCCAACAGAGGATGAGCACCTTCAATAACCACTAACACAACTAGATCAAATATCAACACACCAATGTTTTGACCTGGTAAATCCCCTACGGGGAAACATCCACAGCCCTAACCAACGCAACCACTTGAAGAAGTTTATTAATGCAAAAGAAAAAATATTACAGAGATATTTTACTAGAGAGTTTCTCACAATTGATCATCGAAAATGATCCTCCATTCTATTTAAATAGAGATCATGGACCAATTGGGTGTTAATCCACATATCAATGGCTATTAAGATCGAGGTCAATATGAATCGTCGGATCACTCTATGTCAGGAACATATCATGACCATCATATTTCCTAACTACAAGTGAATACTAATGCATACTAAATAAACACACTAAGAAACACACTTTTACCTAACGACACATTAGACCAAGTAGTTCTTAACTAACTCCCAAGTGTCTAAATATCCTAACATCGCCCCTTAAGAACAACTTGGGATAGGATTGAAGGATTTAAAATAGTGACACAATAAGAGAAGGAAGGAGGCATTAGAGCCTATCCCCCCTTGATGACAACTTCTTGAAATCCTAACATAGATCGAAGTTTGGAAAACTTCGCTTATGTGAGAGACTTTGTGAAAATTCTACAACATGATCTTCTGTAGGGAAAAAGAGCACTTGAATAACTTGATCAATAATGAGCTTTTTGATGAAGTGCACATGTAGCTTGATTTTTTTATTGTGCTGATGTTGAATTGGGTATTTGGAGAGCTTCATGGAACTATTATTGTCTCACCAAAGGTTGGTTGGATGTTTCTTCTGGAATCCAAACTATGAAAGGATTTGTCGAAGCCACAAGGCTTCATGACTTGCATTTACCGCTACTCGGTATTATGATTCTGTTGAAGAAAGTAAAATAGCCTATTGTTTCTTATAGACCCAAGTGATAGGTCCTGAACCAAGGATGAAAAAATAACCTACAATATAATTCTGATAATCAGGGTCGTCGACCTAATCTGAATTAGTGAAACCAACAAATAAAGGAGCCCCCCCTGAAATGTAATGTATCTCGAACTGAACTATACCAAAAACATAGAGAAGTATCCTTTTAGCTAATTTCCAATGGTTTTCATAAAGTGTTTTCATATACCAGGCAACAATACCAACAACAAAGGAAATATCAAGATGGGTACGAGTCAAGTATAAGAGGCTACCAACTAACTGATGGTACAAGGTGGTATCAACTTCAGGAGAAGTACAGGTAGAAACAAGATTGACTCCAAAATGGAAGGGAGAAGGGGATGGCTTACAATATTCCATGTGAAAGAGAGGAAGAAGGTCACACAAATACTTAGATTGGGAAATAAAAATTCTTTCATTGGTTTGCAAAACTTGGAGGCCAATGAAATAGTGAAAAAACCCTAAGTCTGTCATTTCGAATTTCTTCTACTTTCTTGGTATAGACATTAGGATCAAAATGACATCTATATAATCCAGTGTCAATAAGAAAGTTGTCCATTTGGCAGAACAAGATCAAGGAGCTTTCTTAAGGTGAGAAACAAGGCTAGAGTCATTCTGGACATAGCTACGAGGTTGTTCCATGTATATTTATTCTTGCAAATCTCCATGAAAGAAGGTGGATTTAACCTCCATATGATGGACCTCCCATTTATATGAGGAAGAAAGGGAAAGCACAAGACAGATGGAATTTATTTTGGCTACAGTGGAAAAGGTTTCATTATAGTCAATTCCTTCAAATTGGGAAAATCCTTTGGAAAGTAACCGAGCCTTGTGTATTTCAACACGTCCATCTGATGCATACTTAGTTATATAGATTGATTTACATATGATAAGTTTTATTCCTTTTGAAAGAGGTACAATATACCAAGTATCATTTTCCATTAAAGAACGATACTCTTCATTCATTGTTGTATCCCAATTTGGATGACCTGAATCTTTTGAAAATGTCTCTAGATCATGAGTCTCTGCAACTTGAGATAAAAGAGAAGAGGCTCACTGGAACTGAGAATGTGTCCAACGCTGATTTGAAGGATCACCTAAAAGATCACCAATTTCTTCTCGTGTTGAACGAACCCATCTAGGAAGTCATGGAGCTAGTGCTGGTTCAGGTTCAAAGGACTCATATGGAGGAAGGTGAGCAGGCAGAGGTGGATTTTCATCCTCACTTTCATCATCTGAAGAATAAACCAGAATATAAATAGAATAAGGAACAAATACCGAAGATGGATTATAGGCTGAAGAAGGCATAATTGTCGAATTAGGCTCGCAGACCAAGAGATTTTCATCAAATTTAACATCTCTTCTAATAATAATTTCATTACAATGTGATTGAAGAAGTAAACAACCTTTGACATCTTCAGAATAACCAACAAATATACACTTCTCACTTTTAAGTTGCAATTCTTTCCTTTTCTCATCAGGAATGCGAGCTCGTGCTATACTTCCAAATACATGGAAGTGACTTACATCCGGTTTAACTTTAGTCTAAGATTCTTCCTGTGTTATATTTTTAAGACCCTTTCTGGGAGTGATTTTCTATGTAATTTTCACAGTAGATGTCTTCCTCCCATTACTTTAGACTTAATCCCTTAGATTGGATCATACAATTAGCCATTTCTTTTAATGTGTGATTCTTTCTCTCAACAACACCATTTTGTTGTGGTGTATATGGAATAGTTTGTTTCATTTGGATGCCCTGTGTAGTGCAATAACTTGTAAAATTATTGTTCACATATTCTCCTCCATTATATATTATTGACCTTTGAATTTGATGTCCATATTGATTTTCTACAAGGGCCTTATAGGCCAAAAACTTGTCAAAAACTTCGCTTTTAAGTTTTAATAAGTAAACCCAAGTACATATGGAAAAGTCATCAATGAAAATTAAGAAACACTTGCACCCGGAAAAAGAAGGAGAAGAAAGTGGACCAGACAAGTCGCTGTGAACAAGCTGCAAAGGGCTCGAGGTGTGCAAAGAGGCACGTTGGTCAAAACTATCTCGATGATGTTTGTCGAGAAAATAACCGACAAAAACACCATCTTTGCATGAAACAAGAGGAATACCAGTCAACATATGTTGATTACATAGTTGATGCAATGAGTGATAGTTTAGATGACCAAACCGCTCATGCCAAAGTTTTCTCAAGTCATCGCTATGAGCAACAAAAACTGATGGAAAAGATGATGACCCAAATTTGTCAAACTTGTACAACCTGGTAATCTCATCAACAATTCCAGTTGCAAGAACATGCTCATGATCTTTTATATCCTTGATTAAAACTCCGTGAGATGAAAACTCTACAGTTTTACCTTCACCTGAATGAGTGATTTGATATACTGATAGAAGGTTACAAGAAATACTTGGAACACATAATACATCATTGAATTGACCATTATCTACTTGAATTGTTCCAGATCCTACAACACTAAGAGATCTATCATCACCAACAAATATTTTCTTGGTGTTACATTCATTTAGAGAAGAAAATATGTCCTTATCCTTAGCCATCTGATAATATGCTCCAAAATCAATAAGCCACTCATACGAAGAAGAAGTAGAAGTTGCATTGAAGGAGAAACCAAAAGCAAAAAGTGCATGCCTATGAGAAGAAGAAGAAATAGAATCAACACCAATGTTGTGCTTCTTCATTGTTGCTTCTAAAGATTCAATCTTCTTGAAACATTTGGATTCATCATGACCATATTTATCACAAAAGTTGCAATGTCTGTTAGTCTTCTTACTTTTAGATTTTGCTCCATTATCACAATTAAGAGTTGAAGCTGTCTGAGTGGGTTTGGGACCCTTACGTTTCTTATTTTTGTGGCGAGGATGTTGCATCTTGGGATTCTTGGGTTTATCTTTCTGTTGGGTGAATAAGGATTCGTTGGAGGTGCTTGTAGTGTTGATCACTCCAAGTTGTACATGCTTATCTTTCTCTCTAATCAAAGCATCACAAAAGGACTCAAGAGTGGTTTTTTGATAAGATTTTCATAGAGCCTCTCTCATGGCATAAAAGGTAGATACAAACACTGAATATGCACTACCTAGCTTATAAAGAATAATATATATACAATGATCTTCATCCATCTTTATCTCACATTCTTCACATACAATTTTGAGTGTTTTAAACTTAGATAGATAGTCTTCAATGAAAGAAAAATCATTTGGACTTAAAGTCAACATTTGATTTTCTAACTGATTTTCTCGAATAATATTGTCTTTACCAAACATACATTCAATATTTTCCCAAGCTTCATCGGGGTCATTAATTTATTTAAGGTGGAACACTAAATTAGGAGAGATCGACATTATGATTAGTCCACGTGCTTCGTCATTCCTATTAGCCCATTTGACTTTCTTATCAGCATTAGTGTGTATTTTTCCTTTCCCAAAGTAATCTGATACAACCGTTTACTTCTTAATAAATCCTCCATATGGGATTTACATTGGAAGTAGTTGGTGTTGGTAACAAAAAGATTACTGGAAGAAGCCATATTACATATTTAGATAATATGGATTTAAAAACTGAAACTGATGATTTGGATGGAAAGATCTCGAAAAATCAACCGATTTAAAAAAAAAAAAAAACAACATTGAAAATGGGCTTCATATGTGAAAGTGTTATAGAAATATCTTCCTCACCCAATGCAACTTTCTCACAAGGCCTTTTACATTTCCCTATGCAGAATTGAAGTCCCCTTTTAGACTTCCCAGAGATAAAAATCATATTTTTCCACATATACATGCTCTACAAGTTAAACAACATGTGTATACGCAGGTTGTACCACTACATCCCACGTACATCGAGTTTGGTGCTAAAAATTATGTCGGGTTTCCATGTCACATCATGAGATCCATGATATTTGACCTTCCATATACTGGAAACGTTCTGACTCAGCCCTTCAGTTCCATTTGAAGGCTATAAATGGGCCATATCCAAACCGTGGAAAGGGGGAGAGTTCAACTTTTGAGAGCAAAGATACTCTGGAAAAAAATTCACTTCAAATTGAGTCTACATCCCTTTGTCATTTAAAGTCTAAACACATTGTTCAACCCCCAAGCTCTTCCCTCTTTGATGGAGAAACTCATTGTCTCTCTTATATTTGCTTGCCTTTGGTGGAGGATTGAAGTGGTGGAGGCCCAGCTGGAAGGGATTTAGGTTCTTGGTTCCGAGATGTGCTGACACGGAAGTTTGTCACTTGTATACTTCTGTTGATCATATTTTAATAGAAATACTCTTTTCTCGTCCAATTGATGTCTTGCAATATTTGAATTATTATTCCATGAGAATATTTGTTATGAATGTTAATGAATTATGCTATTGTCTGTGTTAACTTTAAATATTATCACCATATACTTGCGTATATTGGTTGTTGAGGACAAGTTGTAGGTATAGAGATTTGAGTTGCGTGCTCAATGATGGTCTTCATCGAACATCTGGACAAGGTAGGATCTTTATATTGTCTTGTTTGGAATTTACATTTATATAGCATATTTGGGATTAGAGTTGATTTATGTAGTCATTCCATATGTTGTTCTTTACCCCATGCCATAGAGTGACTTTCCTTGTAATAGAATTGGCGACCATACTGGGGAATTGAATCTTCTATTTTTGGGGTTTGTAGTGTTTTTCTCCTTCGATTGCTCTTTGGTAGCCTGATGTTTCTTGTCGCCTGATTGCTTGACATCCTATTTTGACTTTGTATATGAGTTTCTTGGCCTTATCCTTAACCTAGCAGTGTTTTAATACATATATGCGGGTTTTCCCTTGACAGACGCGTACATACGTGAGATGTCATTCTATAGGGCACGTGCATACAAATTTTTTCCTTAAATAGTCGCATACATCAACATTTTTAGCTTACTTGATAAGTTTGGTGTTTACTGGGTGAGTTTTGATGGTTGTTGAGCCTTCTTGGGTCTCTATCCTAACTGTTCAGTGAGTGCAGAGTGATAGGAAACCTTTTTATGGTTTGAATTTTTGGGCAGTTTTTCTTTCTCATCATCTTTTTCATTGGTTGTCCTTGTATCTTGGTTTGAGTGTTTACTTCTTGGTATCCTACTTGGCACATCCATTTTGCTTGGATTAGGGTCTATATATCAAGTTGTTATTCAGTCCTTGCATTTTCATTCTTTTATATTCAAAATACAAAAATATACCTTTTGCATTTTAGCATTTTCTCTTTTGGTTGTTTAGTATTCATCTTGATACATATATGGAAAGATTACATTTTATTTGAAATTGCGGAGTTGAATTGAAAGTTGCATTTTGAAAAGCTTATCAGTTTTTGAGAATTGAAGATTAGGACTTAGCTTTATGTTCATATTCATTTCTTTAATTTGCTGAGTCATAACATCATAAATTTCATGACCACATCTTTTGAGTAAACAAATCCCTTAAAAGTAACGCTGATAATTTTAAAATTGATTGGAAACGATTTTATTTTTTAGGGTACACAAAATAGCATAGGATATAGAGCCTTGGAATAGGATTTTGTGAGTAAAATTATCCAAGGCTATTAAACTCAACATATGTGTCTGACAAGGGAGTGGTGAAATCCATTGTGTAATTAGTGGTGTCAGGAGGCTCCACTCACACCGGAGTTAAGAACGAGGTCGCACGAAGTTGGTTGCAAAGATATCCCTCTAATACCTTCTTAGAGCCAGAGATATTTCTCGGGATCTATTCGTATTTGGGGGTCTTGCTAGTACCTTTACCTCCCTAAGAGGCGACGCTTTCAATATTTCAGGCTTTTTTACCCTGCCCATATGGTGGACTTGACTTACAACTATTCACCTACTCATTAATTATATCATGGTAGGTTTAGTTTCTTGACATAGGTAGCCACATAGGTTACTTGTAGGAGATATTCTGCAAGTACCTTAAGTCAGATAAGGGTGATACATCACACGACCTTTATGGAGAATTACTTCTCTGGGGGGTTTGACCGATTGCATTTTTAAGCCCAGGAGGGCCCTTATAACTGACTCTGATACTTCTAATATTTTTAAGGGAGTCTCAGGCCCCTCTTGGGAAAGGCATACCTACTCTAATGAGGGAGGCACCTTTTCAACCACTATATCTTGTTTGTGTACATATTGGCCTTTATGTTTATTTTGGTGTGCTCTTTGATTGTTAGTTGGACTTATGATTTGTTTTTTATATCTTGAGTCTTGACTCATCGTGGATCCAGACCATATTCCTCGTCGGTCTCGTCATTTGTTAAAGTTACCACTGCATATTGAGTCTTTTCCTTCTAAAAGGCACAAAGTTATCAAATGTGGTACACACACTTCCACTTACTAGACTTGTGATCATACAAGTATGAGTACTGAGTTAGAAAGATATTGAGAGTCCTTCGACTCACATAGCTATTGTATTTATTGGAACTCCTTCAACGCCTTCAATGACTACGGTTGTAGTGCTGGAGGTTCTTGTCATCACTCCTATCTATCCTGTAGTTGGTACTCAACCTATAGTAATGAACCCTTTTGGGTCTCTTTTTGGTATGCCTAGATATAACACTCAATCAATTCCTTCAATCTCTAACCCTTTCTCTTTTGGTATGCCAAATATGACATCACAACTTTCGTATTCCATTCCAGTGAATAATACAAATCCTAGTATTGGACTTGGGGGCATGGATCCTCCACATACTCCACTCGTGTTTGGTGGAGCTCATATTCCCCAAAGGACTCATACAGTTGGAAGCCAACCTCCCTTTTATCTTGGGTCTAATCCTAGTCTTAATGATCCTGGATGGAGTAATCAACTGGGAAGACAAGATGCTTCCTATGTTCTGTCCTTTACACCTTCCTCCTCCACACTAATTCTGACCAACATGTTTGGCATGAAGAATCCACCTCTATCCTTGATATTTCCACCCGAAGGAGGTGAGCTTCATACTATGGGAAACCCCCAGACTGGAACCACTCTAGCTAGGGGAAATACTTATAATACTCATTATAACATTCCTACTAGGATGGTGTCGAATCAACCTATTATGAATCACTTTGGAAAAGGATATTACCATATAAAAAATGGACATGGTGCATAACAGAACCCTGGCTAGGATGCAATTATTTAGCATCAATCTTTCTTGAGAGCATGGGATCAGATGCAACAACCCCAACTTAGTCTTTTGTCCATGCTTAATTTTCTAGACTTGTCAATATTAATGAATGACCTAATGCGTCATGATCCATCACGGCCCCTGTCCCCACCAAGATTCCTTCAGATATTCCAAAATTCGAGGGCGAGACTAGTGAGGATTCTGGTGATCACGTCGCTACTTTCCACCTTTTGTGCTCTTCCTATTCCCTTACCGATGATTTTATTCATTTAAGATTGTTTCAACGCACCCTCATGGGGGTTGTAAAGAAATGTTACATAGATCTACCAGGGGGAACATATGGGAATTTTAATAAGATGTTTTTTGTATTTCTCAGCCACTTCTAGTTTCTGATTCATTACAATGTTGGCATAGAACTTCTATGGGATCTCCACTAGGACAAAGCCACCCATATCTCATATCACATCTAAGAGTGGCATAGACAGAAGAGGTTGATCAAAGCCTACATTCCTCTAGATTTCCTGTTGCAATGGTTTCTTAAGTATTTATTGCCTTATATTTCGAAGGATGTTTCTACATCTAGGGTAACATCTGAAGAGGAAATTATTTTCAAAGCCTAGTAATTAGATCTCATATATGCTCAATATGGGATGTTATAAAAAAATATTCCTAATGCATTTAGGTCAAACTACAACCCTAGACAAAATCTCGGGCCTCATGCTCATAGCATTACAGGCTCTACAAATACTAAGTATACATACTTGGTGACTAACCAGTTGAAAGAGTTTTCTCTAAGCTAGGTTGTAGTAGGAAAAGCTTCGTCTATGTCCTCCACTCCCACTCAGTCGGTGGATGTGAATTATGTAGAGTCATCGACCAACTTTAATGGTAACCAACAACCATGAGGGAATAAAAGGAAAGGATGTGGTAATAATCGTAAGGGTGGGAGGAATAATAATAATAATAAACCCAAGGACAATGTTAATAATGATAGATTGAACAAGTTTCTTTGTAAGATTTGTACTGATGATCACCTTACCCACTTATTCCCCAAACTCTAGGAATCCATGAGGTTGTTATTTCAACCGCCCGCTATGCTGACTAATCCATTTTCTCACAATCAACACGTGGCCTCGAGCTCCTCTAATGCCGGAAATGTAGCGAGTGGGAATCAAATCCCCCCGGCACATGAAGGTGACTGTCTATGTGTAAATATGGTTAACTCTCAGATTAATGTAGCCACTTAATCTTGCAATTACGTGTCTTCATGGACTGTTCCAGGTATAGAGTCTCCCCCTCCTCTAGAAATTCCTTTGCAGATCAAAAATCTAGAGCCTCCGCCTCGTGTTCCGAAAGGAGTACTAAAATGCTCTACCCACAACCTTAATGCTAGAGATTCCTAGAACTACTCTATTGTAGAGGATCTGGGTCAAACCCCTTGTGCGATGTTGGCTTTGGAGGTACTCCAAACGTGTCCTTTACAGAGGAATTCCTTGTTATCTACGTTAGGAGCTCTAGACCCATGTGGCTCTAAGGTTATCAAGTTTGATGTCACATATGTTAAGCCTCTCTTTCCTTACCACGTGGGCTTCCAAATACATGTGAATTACTTGAACTATAACATCAAACATACTATTATTGATGAATGCGCAAAAACATGCATGATGTCCCTAACCTATTGGAAATCCATTAGCTCTCCAACCCTTTCTCAATATTCGACTATGTTGATCACATTTTATGGTCATTCTTTCCGTCCCCATGGTATTCTTCACACATTTTTGGTCCAGTTAGGAGGAAAGACAATGGAGGTGGATGTTGAGGTGGTTGATGTGCCCCTTGACTATAACTTATTTCTAGGGTGTAATTGGACTTATGCTATGACTGCAGTCATATCTTCTATTTTTGTACTTTGTGCTTTCCTCACAAAGGAAAAATCATGAACAATAATTAGTTATCCTTTGCGCATGCTAGTCCCAATGCATGAGTTGGACCTTTGATCCTCGTGATCGACAATTATCAGCTGACAAATAAGGATATTGGTGTCAGAATGTATTCCTCCCTCATGAGTACCTTTGATTTCATGGCACCATATTATCACATTTATTCCATCTCCAATAGGTCTTCTTCATCAATGAGGTTCATTCCTTTCCGCACTTCGCATTTCAATGATCGTTAGACCCTACATTCCCTGAACATGTATTTTGAAGGTTAGTTACATATTGGAATGGAAATTCCACTGTCAGTGGTAGAGATAGTGTATCAGGTTGTTCTTGAATCTA
Source organism: Picea engelmannii (assembly GCA_009831015.1). Classification (NCBI taxonomy): domain Eukaryota; kingdom Viridiplantae; phylum Streptophyta; class Pinopsida; order Pinales; family Pinaceae; genus Picea; species Picea engelmannii. Next base: position 162,923 of record ML786715.1, on the reverse strand, counting down.
TTGTTGACCCAGATCCTGTATCCTTGTAGACAAATGAGGATGATCTTGTTCTCAAGCCTATATGGGCCACTTCATCATATTTCTTACATGATTTCCTTGATGACACTTTAAATTTGGATGAAGCGATATTAGAGGCCATGAATGGTCTTGATAGGCCATTGGATGATATGAATCATCAATCTTACCTCATCCTAGAGCTTGTTAGGACCTTGAGTGAGATGCTCGGTCACATCGTGGATCCACTAGACACACATGGAATTTATGTCGAAAGGAACATGGCGAGTATTTCTCCTACCATCACAATCAACATCTCTCACATTCATGGTAAAGTTGAAAATGTATATATCAGTGTGGAGTGTTTTCCTAAAGAAATTCATATCTACACTAACCTCTTCAATGAATTATGTGATGTATTCACTTGGTCATATGAAGAGATGCTTGGAATAGACCCTCGCATTGTCGAACATGAGACCAAAACCTACCCGGATGCTAAACCTGTTCGTCAACGACTTAGAGCTGTTAATCCTAGAAAGGCCCCTGTTATTAAGGAAAAGGTGGAGAAACTGCTTAATGTTGGTTATATCTACCTGGTTCCCTTCACTTAATGGGTATCAAATCTCGTTCCCATGAATAAGAAACAAGGAACCATATGCATGTGTATGGATTTTTGAGACCTGAATAAGGCATGTCCTAAATACAACTTCCCGACACCTTTCATTGGTCAGATTCTCGATGAGTGTGTGGGAAGCGAGGTTTTTTATTTTATGGACATATTTTTAGGATACAATCAAATTCAGTTCAAACTCGAGGATCAACATAAGATGGGATTTATTTTTCCTTGGGGTACTTTTTCATACCAAAAAATGCATTTCGGCCTTAAAAACACCAGATCAACCTTCCAATGAGCCATGACCTTCTCTTTTCACGATATTAAGCATATTGTCGAAGCTTACCTTGATGATCTCACTGCTCACTCTTGCAAGAGAGTAGATCACTCTACCCACCTTCGACCATTTTTCGAGAGATGTCATTATTATCGCATTTGTTTAATCCCTCACAAGTGCATATTTTGTGTTAGGTCGGCTCGTCTTCTAGTATTCTTAGTTTCCCATAATGGGATCATGGTGGATCCTTTGAAGGTTGAGCAATACTTTGATTGCCTCCCCAGTGCAACATTCATCAGCTTCAAGGATTACAGAGGAAAGATAACTTCTTACGTCGGGTTATAGTAAACTATGCCAATATTACTTAGGGTTTCATGCATCTCTTGAAGAAGGACACTATGTTTATATGGGATGATCAAGCCCAGGAATCCTTCGATCCTCTTAATAAATCCTTAGTATCGATGCCTTTGTTGAAGCCTCTGGACTACTGCAAAGATTAATATATTTATATTACCGTGTCTGAAGGGAGGGTTGATATGGTTTTGGTTTAGGAGGATGATGAGCTCCATGAGAACATCGTCTACTACCTTAGTCAAAAATTAGTCAACCCTGAACTCAAGTACTCTCATCTTGAAAAACTAGATTTGGATGTCGTACACATGGTTCAAAGATTGTTGAATTATATATTACTTTGAAAAACTACCATAGTTGATGATGTCAATCCATTTAAATACATCCTTACTAGGCGTATCATAGGGGGAATATACAATAAGTGGATTTTCATTTTGCAAGAGTTTGACCTCAATTTTTCTTCGGCAAAATCCAAGAAATCACTAGTTTTTTCCGAGTTAATATCAGACTTTCCTAGACTAGATGAGGATGTTATTCATAATGATTCATTAGTGGATAACATATTTTCCTTATATCGTCTTTGGACCCTTGGTATGGAGACATTTTGATATATCTTCAAACCTTGAATTTTTCTCAGCATCTGTCGAGAGACGATTGATGGCGTATACGGTATCAAGCTAAAGACTACCTTATCGTCAGTGACACTTTGTATCATCGAGGAATATACAATATCTTGTGTTGTTTCTTGACTCATGCAGAGGCTGAGTCCATTCTTAATGACTATCATAGTGGGGCTTGTGGTGGTCATCTATCCGGGCTTGTGACTGTTGATTAAGGTTGGTTGTCATTGATGTCAACCCTTGAAGAAAGACCCTAGCACAAAGTTTTGGGTAATGGACCCAATAGTGTTTGATGTAAATATGAATCATTATTTTTTTTTCATGGTTGATAAGAATTAAATATGGATGAACTCCAAAGTGGTCCCCTTATGGTGAAAGCCCTCATGGGAAGACGCTTTGTGGAGTAAGAGAACCCATGCTTAATTATGGAATAATGAGATGAAGGAAAGTGAATTTGTCAGGGAAAATATACTATATGGATAGTTCTTGTCATTTCATTTCCGGTGGTATGTGGAACGTCACATAATTCCTCACGGTTAGAGAG
>ML786715.1:114453-151491 GCA_009831015.1 Picea engelmannii | reverse complement strand
CAGGTTGATTACAGGTTGGTGCATGGTTGATGCACTTGTTTATGGTACAGGTTGATTACAGGTTGGTGCATGGTTGATGCACTTGTTTATGGTACAGGTTGATTACAGGTTGATGCATGGTTGATGCATGGTTCATATTTATTGGTACAGGTTTACAGCAGTATATATCACAGTGATAGTGTGACAGTGATTCCATCATTCTACTTCTACTTCAGGGTGGCAGGACGGGGCAAGGACAGGTGGTTGTAGCCACCTTCCGGTTGTAGCCGGAGGACATTGGAGGTTGTAGCCTCCTTCTGGTTGTAGCCAAAGATTTGGGGAATTGGAGCTTCCCTCAGGTTGTAGCCTGAGAAACTAGGAGGTTGGAACCTCATTCCAGTTGCAGCTGGAAAACAAAGGAAGTTGGTGCTTCCAATGAATGTAATTCTTCAAGACATATAAGAAAAAACATTCCGTGGTTTTTTCCCGATTTGGGTTTCCACGTAAAACACTGGTGTACTGTGTATGTGTATGATTGTTCATTTGTTCATTGCTTATTTACTCTGCAGTTATTGGATAATAATGCTTCATTGATATAGCACTTGTATTATATGGTTAAAAGGGATTACATTTCTCTATTATTGATTCACCCCCCCCTCTCGGTAATCCAACAGTGACAGCCCAAAAAATATTGCAAGCTGGTTATTTTTGGCCATCTATTTTTAAAGATTATGTTGAATCGATCAAGAAGTGTCACCCTTTCCATGTGTTTGCTCATAAAATGTGCTTGCATCTAGACTATCTTCACTCTGTCATCACCTTTAGTCCCTTCACCAAGTGGGGGTGGATTTTGTGGACTGCAACCCAGCTTCGACTGGGGGGAATCAACATATTATTGTCATTGTAGATTACTTTACTAAATGGGCCGAGGCCATGCCTATGATTAAATATGATGGTAATACTACAACATTTTTCATGTTCAATTAAATTATATCCCAATTCAGAATCCCGAGGGATATTTTCACTGATCATGGCAGTCACTTTCAGAATGAAATGATGAAGGAATTAAGATTGAAACTGGGTTTTAAACATGGTCATTCTTCCCCTTACTATACCAAGGAAAATGGAAAAGTAGAGGCTGTGAACAAATATCTCAATACCATTTTTCAAAAACCTATCAGCTAGAGAAAATCTAACTGACATCTAATGCTTTATCCCGCTCTTTGGCCATACCGAACCTCACTTAATACTTCCACCATTTTTTCTCCTTTTCAGTTAGTACATGGTGTGGATTTGATCCTTCCTATTGAATGTGAAATCCCTTCCCTTAGACTAGTTGTTAATATCCTACCTGACACTTTCGATCTCGAAGAACACCCTATACACCTAGAGAGCCTAGATGAGCAACGTTGATATTCCTCTATGTCTATCGATGCGAATACATGACGTGTCAAGATACAGTATGATAGGTATGTATGTCCTCAACAGTATGCTGAGGGTGACTTGGTGCTCTTGTATGACCAATCCAAAGAACTGTTGGGGGAAGACAAGTTCAACCCCATGTGGCACAACCCTTATATCGTGTGATGTGTTTTAGAAAAAATATCCTATGAATTGGAAGTGTATGAAGGGAATATGTTGGTTGAGACAAAAAATGGGATCTACTTGAAAATATATTATGCTTGAGGCCCAATCTTGGGCGTAACTCTTTGTATANTATATATATATATATATATATATATATATATATATATATATATATATATATTCCTTTGTATCATCGACCTACTTATCGAGTTTTCCCTTGGTTGGAAGATGTCAATGGATTCTTCAGTTTACTTAGGATTCACAAATGGTTCTATTCATCATATACGGAACTTGGCTTCCATTGCTTGGATTATTTACTCACCTAAGGGTCAACTGGTTTCTTCAGGTGGCCTTTGTCTAGGGCCATCAACAAATAATGTGGCTGAATATAACACCATTATAGAGATTTTACGCGATGCCATTTCACATGGTGTTCATTATTTAGAAGTTCGCCTGGACTTTGAGTTAGTAATATGTTAGTTGAACGGCAATTACCATGTGCGAGACCTTACTGTACTCCGATGATTCATACGAGTACAACTTTCATAACAACATTTTGATTTTAATACTTATAATCACATACCTAGAAGTTCTAATTATATATCTAATGCATATTCTAATTATGTCCTAGATTGGAATTTTTCACATGACTAAATTAAAGAAAACACATCCATCAATGTACACATTGTAACATATATAAGTAAAGCCAAAGACCAACATTTTTTATATTTCAACTCTCCAAAAAATATGGTGTCATAGTAAAAAATGGGGCTGACACCCTCAAAATATATATATGCTTGATAGATATAATGACCATGGAATCTACACCTGTGGTGCCATATGTGTCTCATGATATAATACTATGTTGTTTTCAAGATGCCGAAAGAGTCGCACCCATGCACGGGGCACAACCACCACCTACCGCTGCATAGCCTCTGGTAGATCCTCTACCTGAACCATAAGAATCCTATGCATCAAATGAGACAGGTTCCCTTGCACATTTTGTAGCACTCTCTTATCATCTCCTCCTGCTGACTCATCTTCCTAGTGCCTCCGCTGATGTCATGGGACTCCATCTGGTCATCGTGGACCAACGTCTGCACCACACAATAATTGTCAATACTTGATACCATTCAATATCTTTTTTTTTTTTATTCTTTTAAGAAAACAGAAAAAAATGAACTATATGAACAAACATTTTATACCATATCACCGTAGGTGGAATTTGGTGGCAATTTCATGTTTGGATATCCTCTATAGTCGATCTGAGCATAAGGGTAGTCGTCTATGGCTATCACCTGTTTATTCCACCAGAACAAGAACTCATCGTTGTAGGGGGTTGGTACCCTACCACCTCCTAACCGCCTCATCACCTTGGTCCACCGTGACATGGATGGATCATGGGATCCTCATGGAATGATCTCCACTCTAGGGCTCAAACCTAGAACCCTCTCAAAGAAAAAACTACATAATATAGATGCAAACCCAAAGTTCCTTTTCCTCCCCTGTTTTCAATCTGTCAGTTGGATTTTCATATTATTTAGTAGTGAGGTACACTGGTCGTAAATTGTGGCTCGCAAGAACTCCACTGCATAGAACATGAGTAACCTTGATTCCTGGTGCAATGAGGCCGAACCCATGATCCGTGTAAGTACAAGGAAGGCAATATTTAGACTTAGGTTCTCGATCGCCCTAATGTGAAGTTGACTCCCTACTTTGTTTGTTCCTTCAACACAGTGGGTGGAATTGTAGTCCTCTATGTTCATTCCACCCCTAGCTATCTGAGATTTGAGATTCACCACCTCGCGCTGATGACATAATCCTGTGATGAAATAGATGTCCTCTACTTCAATTTTCAATGGTTTCCCATCAATATCGAAGGCCTCTGTATCTAGATCCTAGAAGTTTACCAGCATTTGAAGAAATCTCACTTGAGCCCTCATTTATTTGAGAGCCCAAAAATTTTAAATCCAACATATTTTTAGGGCAATTTGGGCCCATGCATCTCTTTCCATTGTTGCATCCACTTCCTCATGATATATCTCTCTCTCCATTCAAGTACCATCCTGCGAAAGGAAATTCCTTTTTTGAGTCAAACTCTTTAAAAAACTTCTTTGCAGACTTTTACATGAGCTGTAATGTTAACAATTTCTTGTAGGGCCACATATATGTGGGAAGGATTTGCTTTTCCCATGTACATGTCTCCATATACATGACCCGATGAACTAAAGCCTGCATACACCATAATTCATAATTTGCGCCCTTTAAAACTCAAAATATGGGGTCTAATTTGAAATTGTAAACCACTAGAAATGAAGAGGAGGGAAAGAGTACTTACGTGGTCCATACAGTTGTCAATTCCATCGCTCGTATATCCCACAATCAACACTTGAAGATCATGGGAAAATTGGTCCAAAATGCACTATGTGGGTAAAAATTCAAATGGTATGGTAAAATTGGTTATTTTTAATATTAATAGAAAATTTTTACCCAGTTTACATAGTTTTTACTATTTTATCGACATAATGGACTAATAGTGCAGTGGGAGGAGTTGGTTTTGGTGTTTTTTTCCATGGATTTTTGCAGTTTCTAGTGTCATATCACTCGTTTGTGACTTCGACAGGTATTTTATTTGACCAACATATAGGATAGGTTTCCACTCCATCTTGCATGTTTTCATTATACTATGACTTTGATCCATATACGTTAGGTACAAACCTATTTATTAGCGACACAAAACCTTCCTACTACCATTATAAGTGTCATTATTGAATGGTAGAGGCTTACCAAACATGGGTTCCCTAGTTAGAACCTATGTGCCATCTAGTGCCCATGCATAGATTATTCCATAGGATCGAGAGTCCCTTATAGTTCCAATATGACTTTTCATTCAAACCTCGTATTATTTCTTATAATCATTAAACCTATACCTATGGGACTTCCACCGAGTCTTAGTTAAGCTCTTTTCTGACTCTATAAAAAAGTGAAAATATTGTCAAGTGAACTTGTCTCTTTCACACTCATTAAATTTCTTTGAAAAGATGTCTATTTGGTGTAAGTTTAACCTTTTTTCGGACCAAGTAGACTATTTTTGGAAAATGAATACTCTAGTCACTAGTGACTAGAAGAGTTCTCCTGGGTATTGTTTTATACTTTTTCGGGCCTAGGGGACTATATTTACGAAAAAGGACATTTTTGGAGTTAAGTTGTAATTGCATGTCATCCTCTTGCTTGCAGTATTGAGCCTATTTCTGGTTCCTTCTTTCTTGTTACAAGCCTGTTACCTCAGCAATTTGCATCACCATCCAAGTAGAGCCTTCTTTATATCCTTTGCAGCTTAACAACATGTACCCTAAGAGGAAACATTCCCCCAAGTTTCCACATCCTACATGCACCTCCTTGCATTGAGAATAGGCATGTTCCACTATTGGAACTAGTTTCTTACTCATGACACTCGTTTCCTCCATTGTATCATAGCATTCATTTGCTTATGAAAAACCGAAAAAAATATGGGCGGGAAAAGAATATTGTCTTATATTGGTAGCAACCATATCTCCTTTGAATAGAGAAAAAACTTGTGTGTCCACTTTTCATCCAAATTTTGGGTTTAACATGACCTTAGGAAGATGATATCGTTACTTAGAGTTTACTCCTCCAATTAGTTACTCTTCCAGTCCCTATGGAGAGTTTGATTGGTGCCTCCTGCATCACAAAGTTTCATTATCAACTCTATGCTTCCAGAGTTCTCCATATGTCTCATGTTGTTGTTTAAAAGATGTTTATAATCTTGTGTTGGCCATTTTTTAGAATTCTTGACTTTGCATGTCAGCCATACCTTCAGTGTGTCTTAGAATTACATGAATTTGTAGTCCTACCATGCACCCTGGTCCTACTTTCATTATGGGTAGGTAACCTTGAACCCAACGATCGACATCTCCTCATTGGTCACTCACTAGGGGGTTTCCCTTGTGTTCAACGACAAGAAATATATTCACACATTGGGATTCATGTAGTGTATTGGATGTCGTTAGCCTTATTGGTGGTTTCCTCGCCTTTGTCATAAATTTTCATTATTGGCTTCTATTAAAAGGGTCATTTTCGTGAACTGCTTGCATCTGGGGCACGCAAAATATGCACATGGTCATTGGTTCGTGAACGTCCTCTTCACCCGAGTTCCTCCAAATAATGAAGCTATTTATTTGTACCTCATGCTTGCTGATGAGAGATGCCTTAATTGTCTTCTTTCAGCGGGTCTCCTTCCATCAACTTCAACTCATCTATTATGGAAAGAAGGCCTAGAGTCCTATGAGTACCTAGAGGATTGCAGTCATCAGTGGTGGGGTCTCTCGCCATCAACAGTTGGTAATACATCAATGTCTCTTGATCGATGGATTCTTCAAGTGTTCAACGTCAACACCTTTATTCACACTTGTAAGAATGTACTCGATGCCTTGATACCTATACTTTCATTATCGGTAGGTTGTATCACGTTTGCTAATGACATACCTTAATGACTGGTAATCAAATAAAGTTTCATTGTGTTCGATCTCAACTCCTCTATTCACATGATGTAGACTTACACCTTTGGCGGATTGTGTAGAAGACTTGAAGACATTAGTTTATAGTCAAAGATTTCCTGAGTTGTTGCTATCATTCATTGGACCAGTACCTATATGACTTCAGTGATCATGGGAGATCATATTGCACTCCATTGTATACATATATCTTCAGATTGATTTTGAGACTGGTTTTCACTGAGCCTTGTTCGTGACTATGACAACCTATGGCATGTATCTACTTTGTATTGCCTAGTCATGATCATGAACATTTTTTTGATATATTTCCACATGGATCTGCAATGTAATTCATATTGAAATCCATGTGTACAAAGTCATTATGGATTGTAATATTCTTATGAGCAACTAGTTCATCCAGATGGGTCTCCAATACTCCACTTCTAGGAATTATAATATATTTCGGCCATCACAGATACTCCTATGACCTCACACATTAGGGGGCATCTGTTATAGAAATATTTTCCTCACCCCATGAAACATGCTTAGAAGGCCTTTTCCATTTCCCTATGTAGACTTCAAGTCCCCTTTTACACTTCCCAGAGCTAAAAATCATATTTTTCCACATATACGTGCCCTAAGAGTTAAACAATATGCGTATACGCAGGTTTCACCACTACATCCCGCGTACATAGAGTTTGGTGCTAAAAATTTAAAATTATGTTGGGTTTCCATGTCACATCATGAGATCCATGATCCTTGACCTTCCATATACTGGAAATCTTCTGACTCGGCCCTTCAGTTCCTTTTAAAGGCTATAAATGGGCCATATCCAAACCGTGGAAAGGGAGAGAGTTCAAAATTTGAGAGCAAAGATACTCTGGAGAAATTTTTACTTCACATTGAGTTTGCATCCCTTTGTCATTTAAAGTCTGAACACATTGTTCAACCACTAAGATCTTCCCTCTTTGATCAAGAACCTCATTGTCTCTCTTATATGATATTTCCTTTGGTGGATGATTGAAGTGGCGGAGACCCAACTAGAAGGGACTTAATTTCTCGGTTTCGAGACGCGCCAACATAGAATTTTGTCACTTGTATACTTCTGTTGATCACATTTTAATAGAAATAATCTTTTCTCGTCCAATTGATGTCTTGCAAATATTTGAATTATTATTCCATGGGTGTATTTGTTATGAATGTTAATGGATTATTCTAGTGTATGTGCTAACTTTATATAGTATCACCATATGCTTGTGTATATTGATTGTTGAGGACAAGTTGCAGGTATAGAGCTTTGAGTTGCATGCACAACGATGGTGTTCATCGAACGTTCGGACGAGGTAGGATATTTATCTTATATTGATTGGCATTTACATTTATATAGAATACTTGGGATTAGAGTGATTTGTGTAGTCATTCCACCTATTGTGGTTTACCCCATTCCATAGAGTGATTTTCCTTGTAATAGAAAGTTATGCCCTTTTAAAAAAAAAGGCATAAACGATAACAAAAGGACCACATGGTGGTGTAAGTTGCTTTATGAAGTGATCCACTTTTATAAAAATAAGTGGGGATTACTTTTACAATGACGTTACTTGCATGAAAAATAAATAACTCTAAAATAAAATATTAAAGCTACTTATAGTGATTCACTTTTATACTTGAAGTGAAATACATTTTACAATGGAGCATGAACGTTTTCAATAAAAGTAACAAAAAGAGAGACTTGAACTCAAGACCTCTTACTTAATAAGGAAATTTTTAGCCAAGTAGGCTAGAAAAACATATTGTATTGTTTAGCAGGAGGATTGTTGTTGTTGTTGGAGAGTGTGCTCATAAAAAACTCTTTTCACACAAGAAAACATTTTCTCTTCTCAATGACAAAAAGGGTTAGATCTCAGTTAGCTTACCCGAAAAATGCACATTTTCCTATATCTTTATGATTTGTCAAGATTGCACAGGGCGCGGGGAAAAGAGCATATGTATATCTAAAAGAGTATCAACCCAGAAACAAACAATATAAAACTGAAATAAAACTGAAATAATACTTTGCAAAATTTTAAAAAGGGCATATTCAAGATTTATACCTCCGGATATAGCTAAAATGGTTGTATCTTGGGAAAACAGAAACCTTTCTGAGTGAAACAAAAAGTTTTCCTTACTAAAACGAGAATGTTGGACGCAATGGAATAGTCCTCTCAGCTTTGAAATGTATGGAAATGGAAAAAATGGAGATACAGAAACTCAAATTCATGATCTTGATCTACAACAACAGAAGGTCTTCAAACTTTCTCTGATACCATGTTCAACAACACATGTATTCCAATAGAGGATGCACACCTTCTGTAACCACTCAGACAACCATATCAACGATCAACACACCGATGTTTTAATGTGGTAAAACCACTATGGGGAAACATCCACGGCCCCATCCAACGCGACCACTTAGAGCAGTTTATTAATGAAAAATAAAATATTATAGAGAGATTTTACAAGAGAGTTTCTAACAATCGATCTGTTGGAATATTGGTTGTTATCATTGATGTCAACCCTAGTCATTGGTTTTGGACCACAATATTGATGAAGGTATTTGGACATGAAGGACAATGCACTTGCAGACACAACACCCATGGATGGATAATATACATCATGTTTTTTCTGGTGGTAGGTGGCACGTCACGTGGATCCTTATGGTTGAGGATAAATGATTTTTTGAATATGACAAAGTGAATTGAAGAAGGAAGTACAGGTCGTCCCTGAAGATAATTAAAGAAAAGAATTACAAAATAAGAAAGTGTCAGGTCGGCCCTAATGTTAAAAGGAAGTGACATAAAGGGTATAAATACATATAATTATACATTCATTTTATACACACAAGTCGAATTTCATAGGAAATATGAAGTAAAGAAGGCCGGATTTCAAGGGAGGATGAAGTCTTTTGGTGATGTGTTCTAAGTTGTTCCAGGTAAAAGAGTCATAACTTCTTGATATAGAATCCAAATGAAGTGAGACAAATTTCATTAGAAAGAGTATGGGTTTTAGTTTCTTGTGTGTGAGTTTCAAAATTGGATGTTAAATATTGAGAGTGGGGCATTCTATACAAGTTCTATCTCCTGAATAAACCATAATTGAATAAGGTCAACCATTCTCTCTATAACTTCTTTTTGGGGAGGATTCAAGGAGTGAAACTTGGAGGAGTTTCAGATAATACATTGAGTAATATTATCTACAAGATAAGAGTATTCCAATAATTGAATAATTGCATAAGTTAAAGAAGTCTTCGGAAGCATTATCAGGTTCTATGTGATGGTTGGTTGATGGTGATGATTTAATGTAAAGTTTTATTATCTCTCATATATTCTTGGGTGGAAGGAAGGGGCAAGGATGGAGAAGTCAAACCTCTTGTGATATTGGAGGATTGTATCTTCCTTTTGGAGGTTTATTCCTCCCTTTATATTTGGAATATGGAGCTACCTTTGGAAGTCATTACTTCCCTTGAACAATAACTATTGATTATTTCTCATATATTATGCATAGTGTATTGTGGTGTATTGGTGTAACTCTTATACTATTGTTCATTTCTCATTGGATATAATTGAATGGTTTAAGTATAAGTTTAAAAAGTTTTTAAATTGTAATTGATACTAATTCAACCCCCTCTTAGTATCAACAATTGGTATCAGAGCGGGTTACCTTCAATACAGTTTAACCACTGGAAGAAAGATCCTAAGAAGAAATGGAAGACAACATTCCAAATTGGATTCCACCATTTTATGGAAGGAATTTTGAATATTGGAGTAATAGAATGGAAAATTACTTGAAATATCTTAGGGAAGATGTTTGTTTCTCAATTGCTTCAGGATACAATGCTTTGAAGAAACCAAAGAATGCAGCTCAGAAGGAAGCAAGAAGGAACAACAAATTGGCAATAGATACCATCATGGATGGATTGACAGATTAAGTGAAATCCAAGGTGGGATCATGTGCATCAGCAAAAGAGCTTTGGGATAAGATACAAGACCTTTATGCAAGGGAAGAAGCAGAAGAAGAAGAAGTTGAAGCAAATTACAACAACTCAGATTTCAAAGAAGCAAATAGAGGTCAGTTCTTTTAATTTAATTGTGAAGGAGTAGGACATGTTGAATTTGAATGTCCTAGTCCAAGGATTGAAAGAGATGACACTGAAGAAGAAAATTCCAATGAAGAAGAATAAAATCATGAAACATAAATGATTCAACAAGAAGATGAGAATCTTAAAAAATTGAAGCATGTTGAGATTGAAAATAACAAGCTCAAAGACATGCATTGAAAACTAAGAAGTGAATTGGGTAGTTTTGAAAAGACAGTTGTAAGCTTGAACAAACAATTAGAAGACTTTGAAAAACTAATAGAAGAAACTATTTCCTTGAAAACTCTACTCTAAGAAGCAAGAAGAATAGGAGAAGTAAGGAATGTCCAAATGATGAAGAAAGAAGAAGATTGTGAGAAACTTGAACAAGAATTTGTCTCATTGAGGAAGAGATTAAGAAACTCCCAAGTTCCAAAAGACTTAACACATCTTGGATGCATGGGTGAAACTTCATAGAAAGAAGATGAAAATACCAACAAGTAGGTTGAAGAAATATCTACACAGACAGTTGATGAGAAGTGGACCAGGATACCAGAAAGAATGAATGATTACAAAAGAGATGAATATCCAAGAAGACCTCTTGCCTTCATGAATCAAAGAAGCTTCAATTAGTATGAAGGAAATTACATAAGAGTAGATCATGAACCCAGATGGACTACATCACAAAGAAGGTCACTTACTCCCAGGTATCAAAATTTCTTTCTTGGTCATTGTTATACTTGCAAAAAATTTGGACATAAGGAAATTAATTGCAGAATCAATGAAAGGAACAAATATGAAAGAAAAATGAATGGTGTGAATAGAAGATATGGAAATAATCATGAATTTTTCAACAAAAGTTATAATTCATTTTCCACATTGATGGACAAAAATATTGTATGCTACAAATGTAATTATCTTGGTCACAAAGCATGAGATTGCAAATATATGAATGAAGATGTCTCTATGCCAACCACAGTATGGAGAAGGAGAGAGATTCCAAACAATGAAGATTGTCGAATAGTATTGACCGCTAAAGAATGTAAAGAAGAATATGAATGGTACATAGATAGTGGATGTTCTTCACACATGACCGGGGATCAAGAAAAATTCATCAGCTTGAAGAGAAAGGGTGGCAATGTTACATTTGGAGATGACTCATCAGCCAAAATACTTGGAGAAGGTGTAGTAGAGCTTGGAAGAAAAAATGTAAGAGAAAAGAATGTCCTATTGGTTGAAGACTTGAAGCATAATCTACTCAGTGTTAATAAAATGTGTGATCAAGGATATACTCTCACATTTGACTCAGAAAGATGAAAAATCAAAGAAGAAGGTTCAGGAAGATTGGTTTCAACTGCAACAAGAATACCAAGTAACATATACATCCTAAAACCATGAAAAATCTCCAAGGAAGAAAGAGACCATAAAATGAAGTGTTATTAAGTGATATATGTTTAGGGGGAGCAACCCCAAAGAAGAGAGTTACCTTTTTCCATTAAAGTCAGGGGGATATACCCTACACTTTGCCATTGATGTCAAAGGGGGAGATAATTGGGATCATGATAGTAGGGGGAGCATGAGTGTTTCCATCAATGACAAAGGGTGATATTGTTGGAAGATTGGTTGTTGTCATTGATGTCAACCCTAGTCATTGGTTTTGGACCAGAAGATTGATGAAGGTATTTGGACATGACGGACAATGCACATGTAGACACAATACCCATGGATGTATAGTATACATCATGTTGTTTCTAGTGGTATGTGGCACATCACGTGGATCCTCATGGTTGAGGAGAAATGAATTTTTGAAGATGACAAAGTGAATTGAAGAAGGAAGTACAGGTCGGCCCTAAAGATAATTAAAGAAAAGAATTACAAAATAAGAAAGTGTTAGGTTGGCCCTAATGTTAAAAGGAAGTGACATATAAAGGGTATAAATACATATAATTATACATTCATTTTATACACACAAGTCAAATTTCATAGGAAATTTGAAGTAAAAAAGGCCGGATTTCAAGGGAGGATGAAGTCTTTTGGTGATGTGTTCTAAGGTGTTCCGGGTAAAACAGTCATAAATTCCTCATAGAGAATAAAAATGAAGTGAGACCAATTTCATTGGAAATAGTACAGGCTCTAGTTTCTTGTGTGCAATTTTCAGAATTTGATGTTAAATATTGAGTGCGAGGCATTATGTACAAGTTCTATCTCCTGAATAAACCAGAATTAAATAAGGTCTACCATTCTCTCTATAAATTATTTTTGGGGAGGATTCAAGGAGTGAAACTTGGAGGAGTTTCATAGAATACATTAAGTAATATTAGCTATAGGATCAGAGTATTCCAATAATTGAAGAATTGCAGAAGTTGAAGAAGTCTCAGGAAGCATTATCAAGTTCTATGTGATGGTTGGTTGATGGTGATGATTTAATGTAAAGTTTTATTATCTCTCATATATTCTTGGGTGGAAGGAAGGGGCAAGGATGGAGAGGTCAAGAATCTCTTGATATTGGAGGATTGTATCTTCCTTTTGGAGGTTTATTCCTCCCTTTATATTTGGATGCTGAAGCTACCTTTGGAGGTCATTACTTCCCTTGAACAATAACTATTGATTATTTCTCATATATTGTGCATGGTGTATTGTGGTGTATTGGTGTAATTATTATATTATTGTTCATTGCTCATTGGATATAATTTAATGGTTTAAGTATAAGTTGAAAAAGTTTTTAAATTGTACTTGATACTGATTCACCCCCCTCTTAGTATCAACACGATCATCAGAAATGACCCTCCGTGCTCTTTAAATAGAGATCATGGACCAATCGGGTGTTAAGCCACAGATCAATGACCGTTAATATCAAGGAGAATATGAACCGTTGGATCACTCTATGTCAGGAACATATCGTGACCATTGTATTTCCTAACTACAAATGCATACCAATGCATACTAAAGAAACACACTTTTACCTAACGACACATTATACCAAGTAGATCTTAACTAACTCCTAAGTATCTAAATATCCTAACAAGATGAAACTCGTCGTGATGTCGCCCTGGATGATGAAACTCATTAAAATGTGTCAAAGTTGAATATGATAAAATTGTTAAAGCTCGTGTCTTTTCTGAAGGTGACTTGGTCCTTCTATATGATCGGGATCGTGAAAACTTAGCAATTGGGAAATTCGAGTGCATGTGGCATGACCCTTATATTTTTAAATGTGTGTTAGAAAAAGGGGATTATGAGCTAGTAGATTATGATGGAGTTTCTTTGGGTGAACCCAGAAATGGGCTTTACCTTAAAAATTACTATGCTTAGAGTTATTCTACATAAGTGTTGTTGGTTGTGGAGACTGATTATCTTCCTGATTCACAGGTTTTTTTTTTAGTCGTGTTTGTACCCCATGAAGACTTTACACCCCAGAAGAATGTACACTCCTCCACGTGGGTAAGTGTAGAGGGGGGTTACCCCCTCTATGGGGTCCGAGGGCAAGTGGGCCCCTGAAGGAAAATTTTCCTTGTAAATGTATATTGTAATTTCATTGTAAATCTGGACCGTTCATTATAAGTCGCATATATGATGGTAGAAGTTATGTTAGGGTTTTTTTCCCTTGAAGGAAACCCTCTTTTATGAGGGAAATATATTGCAGCTATGAATCATTGTGAATATTGTATTATGAGTGAGGAGACTGTGAGAAAAATAAGAGGAAGTTACAAAAGGTGTTTTGTAGGTGGTATCCCTTCATTTACTAGATAATAATAAAGGAAGGACCTGACAATTTCTCTAGTGGACGTAGCCCACACTAGATGAACCACATATATCTATGTCTTTATTTTATTATGTATGTTCTGTGTTTTATTTCCACATTTGTTTTATTTTATTTCTCTGCAATCCTATTTTTATAACAAATGGTATCAGAGTGAAAGGTAAATCACAGGAAAAGAGGGTTCTTGATTCGAGTGGGAGCAATGGCGGAAGATGGAAAGTTTAGGGTCGAGAAATTTAATGGCCAAAAATACTAGTTATGGAAGATACAGATGGAAGATTATTTACATCAGAAGGATCTACTCCTACCATTGGGTGGAATAGAAAAGAAGTTGATGACCATGAAGGATGAAGAATGAGAGGTTCTTGACAGAAAGACACTAGGAACAATGCGACTGAGCTTGACAACATCGATGGATTTCAATATTTTGAAAGAAAATACAATGAAGGGGCTAATGGATGCATTGGATACAATGTATGAAAAACCCTCGAAGTCCAATAAGGTATTTCTAATGAAGATATTATTTAATATGAAGATGTCAAAAGGTGGATCTGTTGCAGATCATTAAATTAATTTAATACGGTTTCTAATCAACTAAGTTATGTAAAAGTGGACTTTGATGATGAGTTCATGGCTCTTCTAATCTTGTGCTCATTGCTAGAAAGATGGAACAACTTGTTCATGGTTGTAAGTAACTCTGTATCTAGTTCAAACACTTTAAAATTTTATGATGTTGTTGGTGTTATCCTTAGTGAGGAAATGCGACGAAAAAGCACAAGTGAGACATAAGGTAATGCATTAAATATGGAGAACAAGGGAAGACAAAATGATAGAGGAAAGGGATCAGGGAACCGCAAGAATTCTAGGAAGGGCAGATCCAAATCTAGATTTGGAAAGATAGAGTGCTATAATTGTGGGAAAAAGGGACATCTAAAGAAATACTACAGAGCTCCAAAGAAGAAAAGAGATGGACAACAAGAGAAAAATTAGGTAGCAAATGTAACAGGTGATGTGTTACAAGATTCTTTGATTCTTGTGTAGTATATTCAGGGGCTTTACTTTGTGCTACACCCCATAGGAAACATTTTCTAGATTGTGTTCAAGGTGATTTTGGATAGGTTCATTTGGGTGATGATGCACCATGCAAAATTGTTGGAATGGGAAAGGTAAAAATAAAGCAAAGAAATGGAAACCAAGGGTTGTTGAAAGAGGTAAGACGTGTTCTATATCTAAGGAAAAATCTAATTTCAACATGGAAGTTGGCAAGTGAATATTGTATATCCATATTTACAGATAAGGTGTGGAAGGTCACCAAAGGATCATTGGTGATAGCAAAAGGAGAGAAGGCAGGTACATTGTATTTATGTAATGGTAATACCGACTCTTATATCTCTTTAGATTCTACAGGAGTGGATACAACATTAT
Organism: Picea engelmannii; assembly: GCA_009831015.1. Classification (NCBI taxonomy): domain Eukaryota; kingdom Viridiplantae; phylum Streptophyta; class Pinopsida; order Pinales; family Pinaceae; genus Picea; species Picea engelmannii. The sequence continues at coordinate 136,115 of ML786715.1, read as the reverse complement.
GGCATCATAGGCTTGGACACATGAGTGAGAAGGGGATGCAGATACTTCACAAAATAAATTTGTTGCCAGATCTTAAACAAATTGATTTGGATTTATGTGAGCATTGTGTTTATGGAAAAAAAAAGAGTTAGATTTCTCAGAGTCATAAAAGAAAAGAATAGTGAAAGGTTATAGAATGTGCATACATATGTATGGGGACTAGTGTTGGATTACTGAGAGGGGGGGTGAATCAATAATAGAGCAATTTAATCATTTTTAACCATAAAATTCAAGTGTTAAATCAATGTAGCATTATCATCTGATAGTTGTTGAGTAAATAAATAATGAACAAATGGGAAATCATACACATACATAGTACACCGGTGTTTCTACGTGGAAACCCAAAGTGGGAGAAAACCACATAATGATTTTTCTTATATGTATTTAAGAATTACATTCATTGGAAGCACCAACTTCCTTTGTTTTCTAGCTGCAATTGCAAGGAGGCTCCAACCCCCTAGTTTCTCAAGCTACAACTTGAGGGAAGCTCCAACTACCCTATTCTATGGATACAACCAGAAGGAGGATACAACCCCTTTTGTTCTCCAACTACAACCACCTATCCTTACCCCATCCAACCGCCCTGACGTAGAAGTAGAATGATGGAACCACTATCACACTATCACTATGAGATATACTGCTATAAACCTATACCAATCAACCTGCACCAAGCGACCTGTACCAATAACCTTAACCATGAATCAATCATGCATCAAACTGTACCTAAACCTGTATCACAAACAAGTGCATCAACCATGAACCAACCTGTACCAAACAACCTATAATCAACCTATGCCATAATCAAGCGCATCAACCATGCACCAACCTGTAAATCAACCTATACCATGAACAAGTGCATCAACCATGCACCAAACATTTTTAAATAACCTGTCACAACAACGTGTCCAAACTACCTATCACAACAACCTGTCTCATCAATATTATCAACCAAATCAGATCTACTCACCAAGATAAATCACCAAGAAAACTCTCAAAGATGTGCATCAACCAAGCATAACACAACAACTCATAATCATCACCAAGATCAATATGTGATTCTAATAATATACCAATACAAGTATGCTACATCATCCATAAACCATGTGTCAACAAAACTACTAACAATTTCCTCCAACCATGTACCAAGTATGTACCATTCATGTATCAACTACTCATCAACCATGACTCATCAATATGTACCAACAACATCAACTGTACACCTCATGTATGTGCCAACTCATCAACTACTTTTCTCAACCATGTACCTCAACCAAAATACCTCATCAATTTCATCATAAAAATATGATTTGTAACTCTGTAATAGACCTGGTGTATATGATCACATACCTGTAAACCTTCCTTAACTTTAAGAACAAGATACTAACATTTTCATCGAACTTTACTTTAGTCTCACATGACTAGTTTTGGATTAGTCAACAACCCTAACTTGAAATAATCATAACTATGTACCTATAATGAATAAAGGTATAAAAATAGTACACAATGTTCTTTAGTGGATTTTCTGCAATTTCTCCAAGTTTCACTTCTTCAAACCTCCCAGAAAAGGAGTTATAGAAAAAATGGCATACCTTGTTGAATTCTGGCTTATTTTAGATAGCGAACTTGTAGAGCTTGCCCCGCATGGAATATTTGATTTATGTATTTGAAAATGGTACACAAAATACTACAGACTATACTCTAAGCAATACATTTTGTCTTACTGAATTTGCATCTATTATGAAGATGTTATGACATTTTTACCCGAAATACTTGTTTTAGACTAGTTTCAGGACTAGCCACAAACCCTATTTTCCACAGAGTATAACTCCAAAAATAAAATGACCCACAAGCTGAAATTTTTATCAAAACTACTTGGATATATTTCCTTAATTACCTCCCAATTTCATGGTCTGAATAATTCTAGAAAAAAAAATATTGAAAAAAATGGTGAGATGACCTATAAATAACATCATCAAAATAATTTATCCTCCCTTGAATTTTGGCCTTATTTACTTCACATTCCCTCTGAAATTCGACTTATATATCCTTTGGTTACCTCAGTCACTTGTAGATATTCAATATTCTCAAGTGTGATTAAAATGAGAGAGCCTTGCCTCTTATTTATACTTTCATGTATCTTCCTCAAGGGGTTACCTTTTAACCATTTTAACCCACTTTCCTTATTTTAGGGTTAAACCACTTCTAAACACTTGTCCACTTTGTAATTTCTCCATTAAATTTATTATTTAAATAATTTCTTTTGTATTCACTTTGAATTATATTACACTCATAACTTCACTTTATTATTTAAATTACATTCTAACCATCTTAACCCACTTTCCTTATTTTAGGACTAACCCACTTCTAACCACTTGTCCACTTAGTAATTTCTCCATTAAATTTATTATTTAAATAATTTATTTTGTATCCACTTTGACTTATAGTACACGCATCACTTCTCTTTATTATTTAAATAATTTCTTCTTTGTAACCGCTTTGACTACTTTGATCTTTTGGGGCTTCCAAATGACTCATAAGGGTTCTCCAACTTCACAAGGCCATAACTCTCTAACCGTGAGGATTTATGTGACGTTCCACATACCACTAGAAATGGCATGCCATGTACTATCCATATAGAATAGTCTTTATTGAAAATATATCAAAACTCATACCATTATCAATCAAACAAACTTTGGTCCATTACCCAAACCTTTGTTCTGCTGCAATTTTCTATCAGACTTTCTTCAAGGGTTGACATCAATGAAAACCAACCCAATTAATCAACAATATCCCCCTTTGGCATGGATGGAAACACTCTGATGCAATACTGAAGTCTTATCACTCATGCTCCCCCTGTGACCATCACTCCCACTAGAACCATGCCTATGTGGTGTTTGTCCAAGCATTTACCTTTGCATCTGATAAATCTCCCCCCCTTTGTCATCAATGGAAAAGGTATTTTTCCATCCAGGGATGCTCCCCCTAACTAAACTCTTCCTAAAATAGATCTTCCAACCTGAACTGTCCTCTTTATGGTGTTTCCTCATGTAAATATAATACATATAAGATAAGAATTCAATAGCATTCATTTTGGAGTATAAATTACTCGGAGTTTTTGGTGAAGATAATCAAAGGCTTCCCTTGGAAGCGGTTTTGTAAAGATGTCTACCACTTGTTCTTTTGTGCCCACATATTCAAATCTGATGTTCTTCTCTGCAACATGTTCCCATAGAAAGTGATACTTTATTGGAATTTTCTTTGTCTTGGAGTCCATCACCGGGTTCTTTGAGATACTGATGGAACTTGTATTATCACAATAGATTGGAATGGGCTCATCTTACTCAACGTGTATATCTGTCAAGGTTTGTTTCATCCATAGAACCTAAGTACAACATCCTGTTGTTGGAATGTACTATGCTTCAGTTGTAGATAAAGATACTAATGATTGTTTCTTTATTAGCCAATATACTAAACATTCACCCAAGTAGAAAGATGCTCCACTGGTGCTTCATTGGTCATCAATGCAACCTGCCCAATCTTCATCTGTGTAGGAAATAAGTGATAAATCCTTTCCTTTTGGATACCATAATCAAAACTCTTATTTTCCTTTGGGATATCTGAAAATCCTCTTCACTACTAATACATGTGATTGCTTTGGTGCTTCTTGAAATCATGCCACCTTTCCAACTTCCTGCATTACATCTCGTCTAGATGTTGTCACATATAGTAAGCTACCAATCATTGAAATCTATTTCCTCTCATCTGTAGACTTTGAATCATCATCTTTTCTCAACTTGAAACTGGTTTTCATAGGAGTGGTAACTGGTTTGCAATCTTCCATTCCAAAACTCTTTAGCATTTATTTGATATACTTAGTTTGAGAAATAAAAATTCATTGGTTGCTTTGACGTATCTGAAGACCCAGAAAGAAGTATAGTTATCCGAGTAATGACATTTCAAATTCATTCTTGATATCCTTTGCAAATTTCTGGCTTGATGTAGAGGTTGTTGTATGCACTTCCTTTTCTGAACCCTGCCTACTGTAGATATTTATCCAGTCTAGAGTACCATGCTCTAGGAACCAGTTGTTCAATGTAGAGTTCTTCTTCAAGTTCCCCATTCATAAAATTTGATTTCACGCTCATATCTGTCCATACTGTTCAAGACTCTGCTACACAACTGCCCATAATTTTGACTCATATGTGACTATACTATCATGAAGTACTACTACAACTGATTAATCTATCATATTGTACTTATACTAACTGAATGCACTGAATCTGTCTACTCAAATTCTACAAGACACTCGAAGGATGGTTCTCTGGTCTGTCTCAGCTACTGCATAGACTCGCCTATCTATTATTCATATTATCTGGGAGTCGCTAAGTCGGATGGCTCAAAATAATTCCTTCTCTGAACTATATTCATCATCATCTTCATTAGTAGATTCATCATCTCTCTGAGATCTGAATTCTTTATTTCTATCTATGGATTCATCTTTCACTACAGTGCCTGAAAGTACAATATCTTGAACCTATTCCTTATTTACCTGTCCTTCTTTTCTTTCAGTTATTTTCCAAACCTTTTTGTATCTGACGTCTCTCTTTCATGAAAGTATCGATCATGTTTCTACAATCACTAGCTATGTGCCCATATTTATGAAATTTGTAACATTCAATGTTACGTGGGGCCACATATGCACTTCTTGATTAAACATTTCTTTTATAATCCCTACAATCTACAACCTTATGTCCAAAATTAGTACAATAAAAACAATGACCATAAAATAAATTTGCATACCTTGGAGTGAATGATATTCATTGTGGTGTAGTCCTTCTGAATTTCTTCCTTGACTAATCAGGATCATGATTGAAGCTTCTTTGTGGCTTGAACATGGATGGTCTTCTTGAAGATGTATCTTCAATATTTTTCTTAGATTCTGGTTGATCATGATTCCTTCCTTTAAGTACTTCTGCATAACTCTTTATATTTCCTTCATTCTTCTTTTCTAGCAACCTAGAGTGCTTCTGTTCATTGTCTATAACTGATGTGGATGTTTCTATCTCTTCAACGTTCTTGTTGAGATTGATTGTTTTGCTTCTCAATGTGACAACTTCTTCTTCAAGCTTCTCAACCTCTTCTTCTTTCTTCATTATCTAAGACTTCATGACTTCTTCTGTTCTTTTCACTTCTTTAAGATGAATTTTTAATGTGATTATTTATTCTTCAAGTCCTTTCTCTTCTTGACCAAACTCCGCCTCAAGATGGTTTAGATCGTTAGTTCTTTCCTTAATATGATATCTCAATATCTTCTCTCACATTTCTACTTCTTCCTTCTTTGCTACTATGTTGGCTTCCAAATATTTCTTTTAATATTCAAGATTTTCTTCGATCTTTCTGGCTTTTTCTAGCTAAGTTCTTAAGTTCTCGATGACCTATTGGGCTTATTAAAAAATGTGAACACTTTCCTTTTGTTTCATCAATTCTTTCTTGAGTGACTTGTTTTATTCTCTTAGTTCATCTAAAGCAATAATCAATTCTGCTTCATAATTGTCTTACTTTTCAATCATTTTTTTTGTCTCATTTCCTTCATGACATTATATTTCAATATGTCTGTGTTTTTCACAATTAAAGAAAAACAACATACCTCTGGTGATTATGTACTCTTCATCTTTTGAATCTATTTGACATGGTGAACATGACTCTTCTTGATCTGTATCTGCATCGTCTTTGGTATTTTCTGAATCTGTGATGGGTGAAGAATATATGTCATGTAAATTATCACAAATTTCTTTGGTTGATGAACATTTACCAACCTTTTCTCTTACCGGATTAGGTGATCCTTCCAAAATGAAATACATTGCTATTTTTTTATTCTTCTTCAATTCCTTCTTGGTTGCAGTCTTTTCCCTTTTTGAACTATCATATCCCGTAACGACTGATAGCCAAATATAATACCCCTGTTCCTGTAAAACTACTTTCATCCTTCCACTCCATAACTCATACTTTAAACCATTCTGACCATTAAATAGTGGTACTCCATTCTCAGAATAATCCATAATCTCCTTCCAGTGGTTAAATTTGTTCCTGAAGGAACCTTCTTTAAAACCAATTGTTGGATTACTGAGAGGGGGGATGAATCAGTAATAAAGCAATTTAATCATTTTTAACCATAAAATGCAAGTGTTAAATCAATGTAGCATTATCATCCAATAGTCATTGAGTAAGTAAACAATGAACAAATGAACAACCATACACATACATAGTACACCAACGTTTTTACATGGAAACCCAAAGTGGGAGAAAACCACAAAATGCTTTTTCTTATATGTCTTTAAGAATTACATTCATTGGAAGCACCAACTTCCTTTGTTTTCCAGCTGCAACTGGAAGGAGGCTCCAACCCCCTAGTTTCTCAAGCTACAACCTAAGGGAAGATCCAACTCCCCTATTCTATGGCTACAACTAGAAGGAGGCTACAACCCTCTATGTTCTCCGACTACAACCAAAAGGTTGTTACAACCACCTGTCCTTTCCCCTTCCAACTGCCCTGACATAGAAGTAGAATGATGGAACCATTGTCATACTATAACTGTGAGATATATTATTGTAAACCAGTACCAATCAACCTGCACCAAACAACTTGTACCAATAACATGAACCATGCATCAACCTGTACCATAAACAAGTGCATCAACCAAGCACCAACCTGTACCAAACAACCTGTAATCAACCTGTACCATAAACAAGTGCATCAACCATGCACCAACTTGTACCATGAGCAAGTGCATCAACCATGCACCAAACTTGTACAAATAACATGTCACAACAATCTGTCCAAACAACCTATCACAAAAACCTGTCTCATCAATATTATCAACCAAATCATATCTACTCACCAAGATCAATCACGAAGACAACTCACAAATATGTGCATCAACCAAGAATAACACAACAATTCATAATCATCACCAAGATCAATATGTGATTCTAATAATATACCAATACAACTACGATGCATCACCCATAAACCATGTGTCAACAATACTACTAACAAGTGTCTCCAACCATGTACCAAGTATGTACCAATCATGTATCATCTACTCATCCACTATGACTCATCAAGATGTACCAACATAACCAACTATACACATCATGTATGTGCCAACTCATCAACTACTTGTCTCAACCATGCACCCAACATGTACCTCAACCAAACGCCCTCATCAATTTTATCATCCAAATATGATTTGTAACTCTGTAATAGACTTGGTGTATATGATCACATACCTGCAAACCTTCCATAACTTTAACAACAAGAGACTAACATTTTCATCAAACTTTACTTTAGTTTCACATGACTAGTTTTGGATTAGTCAACAACCCTAACTTGAAATAATCATAACTATGTGCCTGTAATGAATAAAGGTATAAACTTAGTACACAATGTTCTTCAGTGTCTTTTCTGCAATTTCTACAGGTTTCACTTCTTGGAACCTCCCAGAAAAAGAGTTATAGCAAAAATGACATACTTTGTTGAATTTTGGCTTATTCTAGAGAGTGAACTTGTAGAGTGTGCCCAGCAGGTAATATTTGTTGTATGGATATGAAAATGGTACATAGAATACTAGAGACTATAGTATAACCAATACATTTTTTATTACTGAATTTGGATCTATTATGAAGAAGGTATGGCATTTTTACTTGAAACACCTATTTTAGACTAGTCTTAGGGCTAGCTAAAAACCTTACTTTCCATGCAGTGTAACTCAAAAAATACAATGACCCACAAGATGAAATTTATATCACAGTTACTTGGATATGTTTTCTCAACTTCCTCCTAATTTCACATCCTGAATCATTCTAGAAAAAACGTTATTACGAAAATGGTGAGATGACCTGTAAATAACATACCTTAGAAAGCATCATCAAAAGAATTTATCCTCCCTTGAATTTCGTCCTTCTTTACTTAACCTTCCCTCTACAATTCAGCTTAGATATCATTTGGTTACCTCATTCACTTGTATATATTCAATATTCTCAAGTGTGATTAAAATGAGAGAGTCTTGCCTCTTATTTATACTTTCATGTAGCTTCCTCAAGGGGTTACATTTTAACCATCTTAACCTACTTTCGTTATTTTAGGGTTAACCCACTTCTAACCACTTGTCCACTTAGTAGTTTCTCCATTAACTTTATTATTTAAATCATTTCTTTTGTATCCACTTTGACTTATATTACACTCATCACTTCACTTTAATATTTAAATTACCTTCTAACCATCTTAACCCACTTTCCTTATTTTAGGGCTAACCCACTTCTAACCACTTGTCCACTTAGTAATTTATCCATTAAATTTATTATTTAAATAATTTATTTTGTATCCACTTTGACTTATAGTACACTCATCACTTCTCTTTATTATTTAAATAATTTCTTCTTTGCAACCACTTTGACTACTTTGACCTTTTGGGGCTTCTAGATGACTCGTGAGGGTTCTCCAACTTCACATGGCCATAACTCTCTAACCGTGAGGAGTTATGTGACATTCCACATACCACTGGAAATGGAATAACATGTACTATCCATATAGAATATATTTTCCTACAAATATATCAAAACTCATACCATTATCCATGAAACAAACTTCGGTCTATTACCCAAACATTTGTGCTACCAGAATTTTCTATCGGACTTTCTTCAAGGGTTGATGTTGGCCCTTGACCAAGTTTTGGGAGATCCTTGGTCAAGTTGACCTATTTTGGGACTTTGACAGCCTGTCTAAGGTGGAGCACAATATGAAGTAGAGATCACGATATATCAACCCCTTTTTTGGATTTGGGATTATGTAACGGGTATGGGGATGTCGACCCATGGGTCTACCCATGTTTAGGAATATTTTGTAAAGTATAAATAGATGTCCAGGAAATGTAAGGAGAGGCATACATATCTATGTGATATTGGGCTAAGTGCTATCTATGGATTGTATATTCTTTGTGCATATTGTGTGAGACTTGCATAGCTATGTGCAAGTAATTGTAAGAAGGCTTTGTGTTGTACCCAAACTTGAAGAAGGAGGATCTGGCGGAGTGTGCACAGATCTCCTGTCTTTTGCGAAGTAGGATTTTGATGCTATGTGCCTATAAGAAGCTTGACCGAAGATAATAGAGAAGAAGAGTTGGTGGACATATCCCCAGGGTGGGGGTGAACCACGTACATGTTGTGTTGTTATGCTTTGTGCGATGTGTTGATGTTTTTATGTCTTTACTTGCTAAGTGCTTTGATATAGATAGATAGATATGTTTATGCTTTTTGCTAACGATGTATATGGATCTTATATTTGAACTATGTGAATGTGCTTAGTTCTTGAATCTGCTAGATCTAATCTACCTCTCTATGATAAGTGCTTAGATACATCAGATCTGGATGAATGGTGCAATACTCTGTTTTATCTGTGGAGAAGATAATGGTCAAATATTGATGAACTGTCAGTGCTAAGTTCTCTTTTAAGTATTACGATCAAATATCTGTGTCCCATATAAGGTTGCAGACACCTGAGTCCTGCAACCACCCCATCCTCTATCTCGGGTTAGACTTCATCTGCTTTATAGGTGTTTCTAAAAGGGTCGGTATTTAGGGTTTTGTTGGTGCGTTGTTGTAGCGTTGAACCCTGGGTCTGCCCCTGTGCCAACAAATGGTTCTGGTGTCGGGACCTGAAACATTGATTGATGGGAATTGAGGAAGAAGAAGCTTTGTGAAAAGATCCAACCTGAAACTATGAAAACTCTGTGCATAGATCTGTTTCCCTAGTGTGCAGCATTGCACTTGACCTGCGAAGCTTTGTGCCAAGAAAATAAGTCAGATATGAAGAAAAGAGGTAAGATCTGGAAGCTCTTTACTCTGATAAAGGTACGAATAGTGAAAAGTTCTAGATCTAAAAGCTTTGTGCTTTGTAGAATTAAGATAAGTGTAAATTTTTGTTTCAATAGTATGGATCTAGGTATGTTTGATAGATTTTGTCCTAGCTTGAAAACTAGGGTACTAATAGATGAATGAAGGTTTGACATGCATAGATCTGATAAGAATAGTGAAAGATATGTTATACCTATTCATAGAAAGAGTGTTTGGACTAACAAGTGGATGCAGGATCCTAGAAAGAAATGTGTGTAGGTTAGCTACTATGATGCACAGTACAGGAAGAGTTGGGAATCATTTAAAAGAAAGAGAGGATTAACCCTCTATCATAGTTGCATAAAACCAGGACACCTTGCTAAGGAGTGCCCTGGGAGAAGACCTAGTTGTCTTTGTTTCAAAGCTATGGACCATGAAGTATTGGATTTCCCTAGAATGATTTCTAAGCTTGAAGGAATGAACATGAGACAAGAAAACCCTAAGGCATATCCAAAAACTATGATTATGGAAGAACCCCAGAAAGAATGAGAGAAAGTATTGCTATAGATAAAAGACACCCTGAATGACCACCGACATGTCATCTTATCAGATATCTTCAAAGAAAAATAATGCATAGAAGGAAGAATAGGAGACTTCGACATTGACTGTGTTCTAGATGAGGAAACACAGGTGAATATCATGACAGAAAGAACTTGGGAACTTTTAGAGAAGCCTTCTTTGACTCCTTCATTGGGAGGAATAGGACTATTTAGAGGAAAGATGATAGACCTATGTGGAAATCTCACCCATATACCTATGAATTCCTATGGGAATTCGACAAAGGAGGATTTTGAGATTGTTAAATTTATTGAGAACAACGTCCCATTTACCATGTTACTAGGGAAACCTTGGATTGAAAGAAATCGGGCCAGAAGGAAGGAGGAAGAAGAAGTTTTAGAGCAAAAGAAACAAGAGTTTAAAGATTTCATGACTAGAAGGATCACACACTTGATTGAAGAACAAAAGAACATATCGAAGCTATCTAACACCAAAGACTCGAATGTCGAAGTTGCAAGAACACTAGAAGACCCACAAAAGATTGAAGTACCTATTCCAGATAAAGAAGAAGTATCACCCTCAAATCTTAGGAAAGAATATCAACAACGCGAAGTAACTATGCCAAACGTAGATAAGAATCGAAATGGAAAAAGGAATACTTAGATGAAGCTCACTGGAAAGAAGGCCAGAAAGCTAAGTAAGAAGAGAGCTAAGATAGAAAAGTTACAGAAGGTTCCAGAGGGAACTTCGTAGAGAGGAAATTTTCAAAATTGGAGCTTCGTTGGGATAACAAAACAATGCCACATGGCACTTTGCTAAAGTGAAGCAATATAGCCGTTAGGAACAATATAACCGTTAGGCCAACCCTCCGAATGGGTGGAAAGGCATTTATGGTTCACCACCAAAATGTTGGACTATGCCATAATGGACATAACAAAGTTAATGAAGGCTTCTCACCCATTGCAAGAGATCCACTGCCAAGTTAACTATTTATCCTGTCGCACCCCACACCGAGAACACTTTTTCTAATTGTGAATATGAGGCCGCATAATCGTTGATTTTACACAGTGATCATCATGCTATTGTCCTCTATCCCATTGTAGTGTCTAAGTTACTCCTCGAACCTGAGATTTACAACCTCGAGCATGTATGTCAGACAAGTTCAGTGCTACAGAGAAAGTTGTCGAAGAAGTTCTCATCGACCTCGTGACTGAACGAGTAATGTCGATGTCTGCAGGTATACAAGCGTCATCAACGAGAGGAATGCAAGCCTCTCTGTCGACTTCTCGCAGAGCCGGATCATCTAGACCCTCATTGGAAAAGAGAACCAAGAAAAAAGATGACCTAACAAATGTGAAGCTGATTCCAACCATATTTCCCAATTACATCCCGCCACTGGCTGGTGCGGTGAATCATGATAGCATGCCAATATATTTTGAGTACACCATGGTCACTGCATACCTCCCGAAGGGGATACACGCAGTTCACGCATAGCAGGATAAGATCACAGCATTGAAGTTAAATGACTTCAACCTCGGAGATCATAAGATCTATGGTATGCTCTCCCCATACAAGTACCTAATCGAAACAAAGGGGAATAATTCAAAGAAAATTCCCCAGCTATGGATGATGAACCTCGCATAGTCCACCATGTTGAATGTCATGAAGATCCCACACTTTGGAAGACACTAGGAAGTCAACGCATGTGTCAAGATGCTACTACCATGTTACCATGGCGGCTAATTATGGCTAGATTGTCATATTATAGTTGACCCAAAGTTGATCCACAGGATCATAGAATTGAGTATGCAAGGATCTGACCCACAGGAGTTTTATCCAGGAAAAGCCACAGATCGCGCACTGGCACAGAAGATCAAGGATACATATGGATATGTTGAGAAGGGAACAAGAGGCTACAATGTAGCTTCCATCCAGAGTGGTGCAATGCGCCTAGCATGTTAAATGATAACTGGAAAGTTAGAGGAAGAAATGACCTACGTAGGTCACCAACTTTGTCGTTGACCTCGCAGGGAAGTGCGCGGAAGGCCTACAGATGAACTGGGAAAAGTACCTAGTTAACCAATTGGAACTAAACTGCTGCGAATTACAGGATCAGGGTTATGCATTTCATTTCAGCTGGCTCTTGATCCTCATTACATTTGTTTCCTGATAGATGCCAGAAGGTGCGACCTTCCTAGACATAGAGCCGTTCGAACCACTTGCTACGAAGTTTGCTACCCTTTGGTATTCAAGTGATATGAACAAATAGTGGCAGTCGAATGTTGTGTTTCATACATATTACCTCCAGCTAAAGAGAGCCATCGAAGTTGATTCTTGCATGAATCCAAACACCTTACAAAGGTTGCGACCCCTGATGAAGTTCAGCGCATATTGACACTTCATCTACATTACAACGCGAGCAGATGAACATAAAGAGTAGCTCCAGTCATATTATAAACTTACAGAAGAAGACCTTGAGGAGATCACTAAGGAATGGTCCGCTAACCTCCTTATCCCCACCAACCCTACAGAGATATCTGATATTGACATCCCAAAGGACACTCATAAAGAACATAATACACCCAAGAAGACTGAGGAGGTCCAAAATTTAAGCAGCACCTTAGGAAAGATTGCTTCAATGTCACCTGATCGAGGGGGTGATGCCGAAGTAGAAGCTGAACATAATCCAGGTGAAGTAACAGAACCCAGAGACGAGGTTGACCCCTTGAAGAAGAGGAAGGTTTACCCCCCGAAACCTTCTTCCCAGAAGAAATCAAAAGCCACCATGACCAAGATGCAGATTGTCCTCACCTCCGATGATTTTGACTTCATCATAGCATCCCTGAACGACGCTTCACTAGAAATAGTAGAGAAACAAGAAGCCAAGCATGAAGAAATGTATGATAAAATTGGAGTCCAACTCTAATGGGTACAACAGGCCTTTCAGTCCAGCCACATAGTCTCCACTGCACTCCTGCCACTGGAGAACTAGATTTGGGAGATGAGCCATCCCAACTCGACCGACTAGATGATACAGTTGAAGCTCTCCTTCGAAGAGCACAAGAAGAAACAAAAAAATCTACCTAGGCCTTGAAGCAAGTGCAAGATGTAATCGTAGAACAACACAACATTGTAGAACAGGAAAATATTGCTCTCCAAGAAAAGTTTGATGAAGAAAAAGTACAAATGAAGAAAGGAAAAGAACAATTTCTCGCGGAGCAACTCGAAGTGAAAGAAGTGGTCAACATATCACTTCTCTCTATGACAGTCTTAGAAATAAAGGTAGAGGATCGAGTCACATAACAAGTAGAGAAGCTCGCAGAAGCTATCCAGCAACTACAACAATGCATAACAGACTTAGAGTTCCGCACAGTTCCCCAGACCTCATAGGATGTAAGGGATCAAAGAGAAGAAACCGTCTGGTGTGTAGTTGAAAGGATAAAGGTCCTTGCCATGGAATGCAAGCAGCTGAGTAATTGCAGTGCCTAGACATATGAGAAATATATTGAAAACCCAGAATTGCAGGCACTGAAGTTACAACTCCAGGAAACAAAGAAGAAAGCGAAGACAATACAGGTGTAGTTGAAGCCCCTGTCAGCTGTGGAAAGAATGAAGCGATCCAAGAGCAACGCACCACCCAACCACAGATCCACACTATCCAGAGAAGAGGTATGGAAGTAACTCAGAGGCTCCAACCTGTACAAGATAAGGCTTACCAATTGTTCACAGAGGTCGAAGGCTGAGGAGAAGAACTCGAGAAGGTTGTCACTACAGTTGAACAACACCTAGAGGGACCTGTCAATGACACAGTCATCCAAGAGTTCACTGAAAAGGAGGCTATGGCATAACAATAAGTCGAAGAATCTTGAGCCATGTTTGAGGCTTTTGAAGAAGAACTACCCAGACTAGAGTGACTTAGGATGAGTCACAGGTGAGTGTTGGGGGCTTGCTGGCTCTTGATCAAGTTTTGGGAGATCCTTGGTCACGTTGACCTATTTTGGGACTTCGAAAGCCTGTCAAAGGTGGAGCGCAAGAAAAATCAGATATCATGGGATCTCGACCCCTTTTTGGGATTTGGGATTATGTAACGGGTATGGGGATGTCATCCCATGGGTTTACCCATGTTTAGGCCTATTTTGTAAAGTATAAATAGATGTCTAGGCAATGTAAGGAGAGGCATATATATCTATGTGATATTGGGCTAAGTGCTAAGTATGGATTATAGATGCTTTCTACATATTGTGTGAGACTTGCAGAGCTACGTGCAAGTAATTGTAACAAGGCTTGGTGTTGTACCCTAACTCAAAGAAGGAGGATCTGGCAGAGTGCGTGAAGATATGCTATCTTCTGCATAGTAGGATTTTGATGCTATGTTCTTGTAAGAAGCTCGATCAAAGATAATAGAGAAGAAGAGTTGGTGGACGTAGCCCCAGGGTGGGAGTGAACCACATACATGTTTTGTTGCTATGCTTTGTGCGATGTATTGATGTGTTTATGTCTTTACTTGCTAAGTGATTGGATATAGATAGATAGATCTATTTATGTTTTGTGCTAACGATGTATATGGATGTTAGATATGAACTATGTGAATGTGTTTAGTGCTTGAATATGCTAGATCTAATCTACCTCTCTATGATAAGTTCTTAGATACATTAGATCTGGATGAATGGTGCAATACTCTTTTTTATCTGCGGAGTAGATACTGGTAAAATATTGATGAACTGTCGGTGCTAACTGCTCTGTTAAGTATTACGATCACAAATTTGTGTCCCACCTAAGGTTGCAGACACGTAAGTCCTGCAACCACCCCTGTCTCTACCTCGGGTGAGACTTCATCTACTTCATAGGTGTTTCCGAAAGGGCCAGTAGTTAGGGTTTTGTTGGTGCATTGTTGTAGTGTTGAAACTTGGATCTGCCCCTATGCCAACAGTTGACATCAATGAAAACCAACCCAATTAATCAACAACCAACTCAGGTATAATCTCTTGGTGGATCTCATTACTATGTTACTTTTATTGATGATGCAACTAGAAAAACTTAGGTTTATTGCATTCGACAAAAATATGATTTTTTTTATACTTTTAAGAAATGGAAAGCTTTGGTTGAGAATGAGACATGAAAAAGGTTGAAGTGTGTCATATCAAAAAATGGAGGTGAATATTTCATCAAGGAGTTTGATGATTACTGTTCATACCATGGGATTCATAGAAAGAAGAAAGTTCCAAGAACACCAAAAGAAATGGTGTGCCAAAAAGGATGAACTGGACAGTCATGGAGCATGCAAGGAGTATGATATTGCATGTTGGTTTTCCCTTACAGTTCCGAGAAGATGTTGTAGATACTGTTTTTTACTTAATAAATAGAGGACCCTCAATCTCTTTGTATGGTATAATTCTAGAGGAGGCATGGATAGGTAAAAATATAAACTATTCTTTTTTGAAGACTTTCGATTGTGAGTCATTTGTCCATATTGATAAAGAAATTATAACAAAGGTTGAGGAAAAATCCAAGAAGTGTACCTTTATTGGATACGGTGTTAATGATTTTGGTTATCTCTTATGGGATTATGAAAATAAAAAAATCATTAGGAGTAGATATTTCATATTCAATGAGAAGGTCATGTACAAAGATTAGTTGCAGGGAAAGAAGCATGAAAAAGAAAAACCAGAATACACAATTCTTAATGAGATCACTGAAAAAGAAATTCCGATGGTGCCAGAGAATCAAAATGTACAACAATAGGATCAACAGGCACCTCAAACTCATGCAAGTGTTGTTAGAATATCTACCATGTTAAGTAGACCCCCTGAACTATAATCTCCTTCATTGTATTGTTTATTGTTGTCTGATTCTGATGAACCAGAATGTTATGAAGAGGCAATGCAGTTAGACACCAAAAATAATTAGGAGAAAGGCATGAAAGAGGAAATTGATTCCTTGGTAAATAACTAGATTTGGGACTTGGTTTAGTTTCTGCAGGAAAAAGAGCATTACATAATAAATGGGTTTACAAGTTGAAGGAAGAATATGGAGGAAAAAAATGGTACAAGGATATGCTTGTTGTAAAAGGGTTTGCACAAAAGAAAGGTATATATTTTTATGAAATGTTTTTTCCTGTTGTTCAAATGACTTCAATTAGGACTATTTTAAGTCTTGTGGCAGTAGAATATTTTCATCTTGAATAGTTAGATGTAAAAACAACTTTTCTCCATGGGGATTTGGAGGAATATTTTTATATGCAACAAGCACATGGGTATGAGGTCAAAGGGAAGGAAAATTTGGTATGCAGGTTGAATAAGAGCTTGTATGGCCTAAAGAAATCTCCAAGGTAGTGGTATTTGAAGTTTGATAGGTTTATGAGAGAACAATGTTTTTAGTAGATGCTATTCTGATCACTATGTTTATTTTCAAAAGCAAGAAAGTGGAATCTATATTATCTTGCTATTGTATGTAGATGACATGCTTGTTGCAGGGTCTAATATACAGGATATAAATGTTCTCAAGAATAAATTAGCTAATGCATTTACGATGAAGGATTTGGGTGCTGCAAAGAAAATCCTTGGTATGAGAATAAAAAGAGACAAGAAAAATCGCAAATTGACATTGTCTCAGGGTGAGTAGATAGAGAAGGTATTGTAGAGGTTTAGAATGAAGAATAAAAAACCAATTAGTACACCTTTGGCCATCTATTTCAAATTAACTAAGGAAATTTCCCAAGACACGGGAGGAGATAGAATACATGTCCAGGGTCCCTTATTCATCAGCAGTTGGCAGCTGGATGTATGCGATGGTTTTCACAAGACCAAATATTGTGCATGCAGTGGTAGTTGTAAGCATGTATATGCAAAATCTAGGTAAAGAACATTGGGAGGACGTAAAGTGGATTCTTAGGTATTTGAGAGGTACTTCTATTCATGCATTATTTTTTGAAGGTTCAGAAACTGCTCTACAAGGATATGTTGATTTAGATATTGCAGGTGATAAAGATAGCAGGAGGAGCACCACATGGTATGTTTTTACTGTAGGTGGAACAACAATAAATTGGATTTTGAAACTACAAAAGGTTGTTATACTTTCAACAAAAACCACAAAGTATCTTGCTACTACAGAGGCTAGTAAAGAGATGAATTGGTTACAAAGGTTTATGGAGGAATTTGGAAAGAAGAAGGATAATACAAGTTTGTACTATGACAGTGAGAGTTCCATTCATATTGCAAATAAATCATCCTTCCATTCGAAGACTAAGCATATATAGCTCAGGTACCATTTCATACTATCCATCTTGGAAGATGGACATTTGAAGTTGGAAACGATACACACTAGCAAGAATCTTGTAGACATGTTAACAAAGGGGGTAACCAGGGAGAAATTGAGTTCCTGCTCAATTTTATTTGGCCTTCAAGCATGAAGGTAAAGATGAGAAATTTTCTAGGTCTAAGAAGGTTCATAGTCTAATAGATACAACAACGGTGGAGTCGTTGAGATCAGTCTCCAAGTGAGAGAATATTGTTGGTTGTGGAACCTGACTATCTTACTGATTCAAAGGTCTTTATTTTCAGCTGTGTTTATACCCCATGAAGAATTTACACCTGAGAAGAATGTACACTCCTCCACGCAGGGGAGTGTAGAGGGGGGTTACCCCCTCTACGGGGTCTAGAGGAAAGCAGGCCCTCGAAGGAAAAAATTCCTTATAAATGTATATTGTAATTTCATTGTAAATCTGGACCATTCATTATAAGGTCATAGATCTGACGGTAAAATTAATGTTAGGGTTTTTTTCCCTAGAAGGAAACCGTGTTTTATGAGGGAAATTTCTTGAGGCTATGAATCATTGTGAATATTGTATTCTAAGTGAGGAGACTGTGAGAAAAATGAGAGGAAGTTACAACGGGTGTGTTGTAGGTTGTATCCCTTCATTTGCTGGATAATAATAAAGGAAGGATCTGGAAATTTATCTGGTAGACATATCCTACCTACACTGGGTGAACCATGTATATATGTGTCTATATTGTATTGTGTATCTTTTGTGTTTTATTTCCGCATTTGTTTTATTTTATTGCTCCGCGATCCTGTTTTTCTAACAAGTTCTTTGTAAATATTGTACCATACTTTAGTGTGCTATTGTTTCCTTTTTCATCAATTTTTGCCTACTTCTTATCTTGCATTGTGCTTGATTTGCAAATGTTGGTGTCCTCACTACCTTATGTTGGATTTTCTAATTGTTCTAGACTTAGTACCCAGAACCTTCCATCTGTTATGTGGGCAATATACATGCCCATTAATGAGTTGATAAGTCTACACTCTATATGCCTTGGACATGCAACTAATAATATTGTGGAATATAGCACAATCATTGAACTATTAACCAAATCCATTTCACTTGGTATTCATCGCTTAGTTATCCGACTTGACTCTCAACTTGTGGTATTGCAGTTAAGTAACATTTATTCTATTTGAAGTCCTACTTTTTTACGGGTATATTTAAGGGTTCGCCTCTTGGAAAGAGAATTTGATTATTTAGAATTTCAACATATTCCAAGTATAAATACATTGATAGATGCTTTAGCTAATCATGTGTTAGATAGACATTTGTACCATATGTAAAGATTGCATACACACTTTGCATTCAATAAAATAGAAGTAGAAATTGTTTTATATTAAAGCTCCAAAAGATTTTACAAAATGTGTTGAGACAACACCAAGCTTATGGATTTCATATCAATACATGTCGATGAACAAAAGACTAAATAAATCCTAATCATGGTTCTCATAGTAGCACACTGTTGTTTGAGCTACCCTTCAAAGCAGATGAGCTATACATCCAGAAACCCATGTTGTGTTCCGGTGGTACTGACACATAATGTCATCAATATGAGCGTTTGGAATGTCAGTAATCCCTCGAGGTTATGCTCTATCTCCTAGACACCATAGCACCTATATTTCCTCACCTTTGGATTGGTGAGGCCCCATATGCTCTGTATGGTCCAATATCTATATGTTGAAATCCAAATTAGTCTCAATACACCCCACAAATAAAATAAAATCAAAATTTAAAAATGCTTTTTTTTACCTGCGTCATTCCACTGATACCTCGCTGGAAGGATTAGTCTAGATCTCCTTGGAAAGCCATTCCTACATAGGCGTATTCCTCTACCATGATGAATTTTTTCTTCATCCATTTAAATAAATTATCATTATAGGAGACTATAGGACCACCACCATGGCTTGTCATCAAGTCCACCCACCTCTACATTTGAGGCTCTCATGGGTCGGGGTCTTCGTCTAACACCATAGACTGTAAACGCAAAAGTGGAACTATTTCTAGGAATAAAGAGACTAATATTGACCCGTAATCTAATTTCTTCAATCGACTGATGTTTCACTTTCTCAACTGATCTTTCATGCTTTCGAGTAGTCCCTCGCACCAATTAAACATTGTTGGAACAATACAATCTATTGCATATTACATCTAAGAGTTGGTGGCTAAATGAGGAGTTGAACTTCCGGAAACTTGAGTAATGGTGAATAGAATGGCTCTTAAGGAGAGGTCTCTCATATTTTTAATAGGAATCTTCCCACTAACTTTACTTGTCTCGGAAATGCAATGTTGTGCAATATAATTCTCAGTCTTTTCTCCACCTCCCCTGAATCGAGACAATGATATTTTCTCTCCTCGCCTTGAGAGCCCGGTTAAAAAATAGATGTCTTCTATTTCCAAATAGAAATTGTGGACATCAACCTTGAACACTTGTTCTTTGGGTTCCCACATTTTCACTAAGAACTCTAAAAACTTAACCTGAGCCCCATGGCGTGGATTTTGAAAAATTTCGCCAATCCATACCTATGGAGAGACAACATAGTTTTTGGATCATTATAAACAATTTTATATTCTAATTCATGCTCTATATCCCTCCATTTCAACATTTTAACTGGTCAAAATTTTGCAAACAACCAAGACATAATTTATTTGCCAGACAAGAACCAAAATTTTCAAGCATTACTTCTCAAACTCCAAGAGAAATTTAGGTTTTTCAGGTGTCTCCCTCTAAGACTTATACACATAGAAACAATGTCACAGTTCCTAATTGGGAAAGAATGCGACACTCTAGAGTGTCGTAGTTCCTGATATGGGAGGCATGCGACACCTGGGAGGCATGTTTTAGGGCTTACCCACAAGATCAAAAACACCCCAAAACAACTTGAAATGACATAAAATGACCATCAAATGAAAGAGGAAGAGAAGAGATATTACCTAGAGAAAATGAGAGTCTGAATCATCCATTGATCTGCTCACAATCCTTTCTTGAAGTTTCAACCAAAAGATGAATTTTTCACCATGAAAGAGGTAGAAACACAATGGTGAAAAACAAATTACATTTGTTTATTTTAACCTAGTGAAGAATATTCCTTTTAATATTATTTTTTTATTTTTACCCACCTTTATATAGTCCTTAATTGGTTGATTTAATTATAAAACATGATTGATGGTTTGTTCTAGATTCTGCAGGTGATGGGTCATATTTGAAACATAAATTTACGGTGAAACATATTTTTTATTGTTTTTTCCAAGGAAAAAGAAAACTTTAAAAAATAACATGGGGATTTTCTTTAAGCTCTCTTTGAAACCCTATAAATAAGAAAATATTATTGAGTGAACTTTCTTTCTTTCATGCTCATTAAAGAGTTTGGAATAACATCTATTTAGTTTTAGTTTACCCCTTTTTCGGGCTGAGTACTATTAAATACGAAAAAGGAATACTCTAGTCAATCATGGCTAGTATAGTTCTCTTAGGTATTATTTTATACTTTTTTCGGACTTGGGAGACTAAATTTACGAAAAAGTTAATCCTAGAGTTTTCTTTAAGTGTTTTTCAAACTCTTTAAACAGGAAGATATGGTGGGGGAAAACTACTAAATAGGTACTCACCAGATATGGTGGGGGGAAGTTAGAGAATGGAATTTGTTTAAAATCTGTATTAATCTTTGGTAGTTAGTCACTCTTGAACATGACACCCTTTCACTCCTTGTGCAAAGGTTGGGAAATCCATTTGTATCTGGTTGATCATATTCCTCCATGAGTCTACACTTTGGTTTGTGATCCTATTTTGAGTCAATGTTGCCAAGACAATTGTTGTGTCATCCATATGTTGAAGAGAAGTGTAGTTGAAAGAAGC
>ML786715.1:96761-112606 GCA_009831015.1 Picea engelmannii | reverse complement strand
ACACACACACACACACACACACACACACACACACACACACACACTAAAACCCGGTGACATATTTATATTATATACACAAAATTTACAAACATCCAAGGTGGACTCATGGCACACGAGAAACTAGTACCTCCACCAATTGAAGAGAATCATACCAGTCAATGGCATTTTTATCTACCATCCTATTGTCCCGAGCACAAAAATGTATGAATCTATTTTCTAGCATCCTATAACATGACATGAAATCTAGATAAAGTAAAAATAATAGTCCCATATTAAGTAGGAGGATGAAATAATTTTTTTCTGATTAGATAGCCATCCAGGTCATTATTTTGCACATGTCCCTCTTGAGTTGCAATAAAAGGTAGGGGGCATTCCTCTATGAAGATAGGGTTGGAATGTGTTCCCACAGAACCAAAGGAGTCAACGTTACTCTCCATTATATCATTGTTTCCATTTTGAGGATGCGAAACCACAATTTCAACCCCATACATTGATTTAAAAACTGCTTCAAAATTGCCATCCAACAAGTCAATTTTTTGGAGGATAGCGTGATGTTGTAGGCCCCTTTCCCCAACAAGCTAAGAAATGAGGGCCTTGATAAAAAAATATTTTTTAGTAATAATAAATAACTTAGTATCCCTCATTATTGAGAATTTGAGGTCTTGTACCCACCCTTCAAACTCCTCTTGAACTTGTTCATTTGATAGTTTTTTCCTTTTCTCTTTGATTGTCGATTCCATCTCTTCTATTTCTATCTTAATTGATTCAAGGAAACTATGATGGCATAAATTGTCTATTGTTTAGGATTATGTTTCTACCCTTTTGACATAGAAGGGATCTTCATGGTTAGGTTCTTTCATAGAGATGGTTCTAGGCCTTATTTCGGCTAGTCCCCCCCCGCCCCCTTATTGCTAGCTAAGAACCTATTCCCTATGGTCATCATTGCAATACAAAGTTTATGATGAGAGAAATGCAGGGTAAAAGGAAAGGCACATAGGTGGTCTACAAGGTTATCTTCATGGACCCAAAGGATGATAGGAAAACTAGTGAGCCACTTCAGGAAGGCCAAACTCTCCACCCACAGACAAGGAGAGCACCAATATCCCTTAGACCTTTACAAGTCAACTTCCTAGAACACCCTCATGTGAATTCTTGAAGGCAAGGTTCCCAACAAAAAGGGTAGAACTAAAATTAGATAAAAGAAAAAGGTACCAATGGGGTGATGCCTGCCAATAGAAAATGAAAGAGGGAGGTCGAGTGTAACGTAACCAACCACCCACAGGTTGGCCACGCTACTTCAAAATGAACTTCAAAATTGATTTAAAATTATGATAATATTTAATTAATAAAGAATCACGAAAGAAACAAAATAACAACTCATGCAATAACAAATATTCATGATACAATATAAAAGGATGTTTAAAAATGTTAAGGTTTAAGCTATTATTAGAGTTCTTTTCATTTCACTAGATAACAATAGCATAAGATAGGATCACTGAGAAATAAACAATAACAAGAGACACATCATTTATCCTGGGAAACCCTCAAGGGGGAGAAAACCCAACAAAACTTCCTTATTATAGATAGCCAATACAATGCCAAGAGATAACTCAAACAAATACAGAAAGTCCTCTCCCAAGAATGCACATCTCTCTCTCTCTCGCTTCTCCAACTGCATCTCCAAAACTTGCTCCTCAATGAACAAGTGTTTGTGTGTCTAAGTGAGGTGCTAGCCTCCTTATTTATACAACTTTGGCACATGTGGAGGTGTCTTTTCATTGGCAGGGCCGACTTCTCAATCTAGGTGGTTATAACCACCTTTAATATATTATGGGGCCTCTTTAATATATTCTGGGGCTGAGTTCTTATTCTGCCTATTACAATTATGTTTTGACCAATCCGCAAAAAGGGATTTGGTCTTTTATAATAGCCGACATGATCAATCCTCAATAGGGGATTGATCTAATGAATAATAAAACAATAATAATTAGAATACACTTTGCAATTACATTATTTCAACACTCCCCCTTAAAAAGAAGGGTATTCTACAACAACATCAGGTGAGAGAGAGGACACCATCATCAACAACATCAGGTGGGTGAGAGGATAACATCATCAATATCATCTTGGAACACTGACTGCCATATCTATAAATCATCGGAAGTTTTTTCTCATCATCAACACAACACAGAGGCTAGAGCATCATCAACACAACATAGAGGCTAGAGCATCCTCAACACAGCATGGAGTTGGAGTAGTATCATCATCCTCGTCGGCATGAGGTTAAGGTAAAATCATCATCATATTCAACATTAAATCTGAAATAATATCATCATCTTCTTCTTCAGCAAGGACTCAGGAGCTGAAGTGGCATCATCATCATCATCTTCAGCAAGAGGTTGAAGTGGCATCATCATCATAGTCTTCAGCAAAAGGCTAAATTGGCATCATCATCATCTTTAGCAAGAGGCTGAAGTGGCATCATGATCATCATCTTCAACAAGAAGCTAAAGTGGTATCATCATCATCAACTGCATCAACATGGATTAGTATAACACTAATACATCATCATCATCATCAATAACAACACAAGGATGATACAACATCAAAAGCAACAATATCACAACACAAAGGTTGGCATCACAGCACGAGGCTGGCAACACATCATCACAGCATGAGGTTGGAAACACATCATCACAGCACGAGGCTGGCATGTCATCAACACAAGGTTGGCATCACAACACTTAAGCTAGCACATCATCACAACACTTAAGCTGGAAAACACCACAACAATTAAGTTGGAATCAAAACACAACAATTAAGCTGGAATCACACTACTAGACTAGCTTTACGTCACAACAATTAAGATGGAAGCTCAGTACTAGGTTGGCTTTACGTCACAACAATTAAGTTGGAATAACACTACTAGAATGGCTTTACATCACAAAAATTAAGCTGGAAGCTCAATACTAGGCTGGATTTACGTCACAACAATTAAGATGGAAGCACGATACTCGACTGGCTTTACGTCACAACAATTAAGATGGAAGCATAGTGCTAGGGATATCTCAACATAATAATAGACTGGCTTTACGTCACAACAATTAAGCTGGAATCACAGTACTAGGCATATCTCAAGTCAATACTAGACTGGCTTTACGTCACAACAATTAAGCTGGAAGCACAGTACTAGGAATATCTCAACAAAATACTACTACCCCTTTCGAGGGAGGTCCTTTTGGACTATACCAATATTATCTCAAAAGTGCTCAGACCTTACACAAGATAGAGGCTTGGTCAACACATTGACAACCTATTCATCCATGCTAACATATTGGAGATTTATGGATCCTCTCTGCACCATGTCGCGGATGTAATGATATCAGATCTCTATGTGCTTCGACTTGTCATGAGATACAAGATTCTCTGTCATCTTTATACAGCTCTGGTTTTCACATAGGATCGTAGTAGCTTCTATCTCTAGGTTGAATAGACCATTCAATAACTTGCGAAGCCATATAGCTTCGCAGCTAGGAGAAAACGCATCAATGTATTATGCTTCTGCTGTACTGAGATAAATGCTAGATTGCTTCCTACTTTTCCATGAGATCATGGCTGATCCCAAACTGAAACAACATCTTGAAGTGCTCTTCCTGTCAGAGACACTTCCAAACCAATCTGAATCAGTGTATCCACTCAGTGTGGAATCATGGTCTCCATCATAGTTGAGACCACAATCTAATGTACCCTTAAGGTACTTCATCACATGTTTTGCAACAACTAGGTGAGCATGTTTGGGTTCTACCAAAAACTGACTCAAGGTGTTCACGGAAAAACAAATATCTGGTCTGGTGTTCATCAGGTACATCAACGATCCAATGATCTGTCTATATAGTGTGGCATCAATCAATTCTGACAAAGTGTCTACCAGTAGCTTCAACTTTTCTTCCATGGGTGTATTCATGGACTTGCACTCCAACATGTCGAATCTCTTCAGGATTTCGACTGCATACTTCCCTTGGTTAAGGAAGATTATCTCTGGGCTTTGCCATACCTCAAGACCTAAGAAATAATGCATTAGACCAAGGTCTTTCATCTCAAATTCTGAAGAGAGATTATTTTTTCATTCGGTGATGAGATTTTCTTCTCCAGTTAAGAATATAAGTCATCCACATACAACAACAACATCATCGTCTCATTGTTCATAACCTTGAAGTAGAGGTTAGAATCTTCTTTACTCTTGGTAAAGCCCAAGCTCATCAGAAAAATGTCTATACTTCCATATCAAGCTCTAGGAGCTTAATTCAACATGTACAGATCCTTCTTCAACTGGCAGACATGAGTCTTTCTATCTTCAATCTTCAAATCAATTTTTCTCATTACATTGTACCAATCTGGTACACTTGCTCAGCTGCAACTCAATCTGCACAATCATGTGCTAGCTCTATGTGCTTTCTACAAGGCACTATCTATCTCACTGTCTAGGAGTATGTCCTCTACTCTTTCTTCAACTGTTCCTTCTTGAAACTGGGACTGCTTCATTCTCACTATGGCTGCTAAAATCTAGGAGTAAATCCTCTTATTCTATCACGACAACAGTTTCATCTGAAACTGAGAGTGGCCCAATAACTGATATTGAGGATATATCTTCTTCTTTCATGGGGGTAACGTTATCATAGTCATTGTAGTCATGTCTCCATGACCCAACTAATGTATTGCACCAACTGCCACTCAATTTTTAAATATGGGGATTTCTCCCCCTGCATCTCATACTATGTATGAATCATGGTTGTTCTGGTTGTCTTCATAAGTACTGGAACTATTTCTTCAATAAGTGTCTCATCGTAGTCTTCTCCCTTTTGTTGGGAGAATCCTTTGGACATACATCAGGATTTGTACATCTGCAACATGTTTGATCTATATATATCAATATTGGAAGTCAATAATGACTTCTCTTCTCAAGAAAGAATCCATATCCTAGTCTTTCTGATTGGCTTCCTTCTTTGTCACTGAAATAAGCGAATCATCCTGGAGATTTCATATCTCCTAGCAGTCTATGAAGTTATGATCTAGTATTCTCACATCATCTATCTTCCAGTCCTGGAAGTTGTCTCTTCATTTGATCCTTTATGAGATCAGTCTTGCTCTCAATTTTTTCTGAGTCTAAAAGGACTTCATCAACTCTTACAGGGTATATTTGGTGTTGAATACCAATTCTAGACGTGAAAGACAAACTCAGGCTTCAAAGGAGTTCTGCTTCCCGTTCTAATGTTCGGTCCTCTTTGGAGCCTTCTGCTCCTTTCAATCAATCTTCATATGAGATACTTTGAATCTCAATAGATAGCTTCTTCTTCATCTTCTTTGGTACATGAGTGTATATGGTCATGTACATAGTCTAATTCATGTCTCATTTAATACATTGCCTTCTGCAACCTTCACTATAGCTTCCTAGGGGTTATCACCTGTGACCTGGAATGAGGTCAACAAAACAACAAGCAAGAATAATATGCTTTTGATAATAGTAGATAAATCAATAGCATGAACAATCATCATAGTATCTCCTTTAGAGATATCACTTGTAACTTGTCTAAAGCAAAGATTAAAGGTAAGAGATACAATACGAAATGAGGTCAACACTCTTATAGTGTTGTGATCGAACATTCCTCCATGGAAACCTGGAACTAACACATGAGGTTTCTCCTAGAGGAGGTGTTAGTTGTATCAGGAAAATGATTACATTAAGCATTTACCTCTATATGCTCACATGCTACCAAGTACAATACTTTTCAAAGACTGCTATCTCAACTTGTTATGTGTAACTTTGAATCTTATCAACTTGATTAATCAAACTTGGGACCCGGAGCCTTGTCATCAAGAATGAGTGCTTGCTTTTCTTCCAAGATGACAAGTGTTTTCTTCAACCTATCTTATGTACTAAGACAATACGTTATCTTGACAGAAGGTTGGGTTAGAGGATAAGCTCTATGATCTCAACTTTTAATCCGTCTAATACCTTGACTCAGATTTTGATCAAAGGTTAGAATGATGGTCATGCAACATTGATCAAAATAATGTCATAACAAAAAGATGCATATCAGAATAATCATACCTGGTTTGCATCATTCCTCTGAATGTGTTGGATCTTGAGATCCTTCTGGATCTATGACAAGATCCATTTTCCTGCAAATACCCTTTAAATATTAATCGTTTAAACATGTGTGAGTACATACCTTTGACGACACTTGCAGGTAGAGGCACCATCTCGAAGCAGCGATAATGATCACAAACTCTTTAAGAACTTCAATGATGACTGCAACTGGTACTATGGCTGCAACTGTAACTGATACTGCAACTGCAATTGATACTACAACTGGTTCTGAGACTACAACTGCAACTACAACTTAGGGTTTTATGAGGAAACCCTATTTTTTCAAACTTCAAATTTTGAAATTCTGATCTAGGGGATAGATGCACTGAGCTGAGGCGAGTAAGTTGGTGCAGTCATATTTATGAAAATCCAACTTTTACCCCCTCAAATTTGACCATCGGATTTTTGGATTAGTGCTTCTGGTTTTCTTGTACTTTTGGTACTCTGGTTTTTTGGTACTTTGTGAAAACTAGGGTTTCACTTTTCGAGAGATCTAGCCACTAAAAAGTTGCGTTGAGGATGCCAAAGCGATCCTTGAGGAAGGGAACACTTTTCTAGATGGTTTTAGGGATGAAATACTTCTTCAATAAAAAAACCCTAATTTGCATGTATGACAACAATGAAGTTTTTCACTTTCTCTTGTGAAAGATGCTCTCTTCATCTTAGCTCTGATACCATGTTAAGGTTTAAGCTATTATTAGATTTCTTTGCATTTCACTAGATAACAATAGCATAAGATAGGATCACTGAGAAATAAACAATCACAAGAGACACATCATTTATCCTGGGAAACCCTCATGGGGGAGAAAACCCGACAAAACTTCCTTATTATAGATAACGAATACAATGCCAAGAGATAACTCAAAAAAATACATAAAGTCCTCTCCCANCTCCAACTACAACTCTGAAACTTGCTCCTCAATGAACAAGTGTGTGTGTGTCTAAGTGAGGTGCTATCCTCCTTATTTATACAACTTTGGCACGTGTGGAGGTGTCTTTTCACTGGCAGGGCCGATTTCTCAATATGGGTGGTTATAACCACCTTTAATATACTCTGGGGCCTCTTTAATATATTATGGGGCCTACTTCTTATTCTGTCTATTACAATTACATTTTGACCAATCCGCAAAAGGGGATTTGGTCTTTTACAATAGCCAACATGATCAATCCGCAATAGGGGATTGATCTAATGAATAATACAACAATAATAATTAGAATACACTTTGCAGTTAAATTATTTCAACAAAACATGCCATGCATAACAATAACCATCAAACATGCATATTATAAATATGAATATTAGAGATAATAATTAATACACAAAGAAAATAAAAATACAAGCAAAGGAAACCATGACAGAGAGAACTTATCTTAAACAAAATCAGTCACCAACTCACTACAGACAAAGGACGTTCCACCCAACCATAGATAACGTTGTTACAAATTTAAATAACAAGTCACCCCCAAGCCAAGGCTATGAATATACAAGGATGGTTCCAGGGTGTCACTCATCTTCCCAAACCAATCATCACTCAATATCTCATAGATTTTTCAACACACAACAATCCAAAGTATACTAGCTCTCTTCTCTCCAACCTGCACCACCCAAAGACAATGAACCCCCTTCAATGCCACATAGTTCCTCATGATTTCCACTTCTTTCCAGGGATCCAATGCTTCTGGTCAATAATATCCATGATGAGACTCTCAGGATTCACAATTGTGAACAAATATTAGCACATGCCAATGCATCTCATACATGCATGCATTAAATAATGGATGGAATACACCATCAGTTACTACAACCAACCAATAATGGATTCTCTCCCAACAATTCATTTTTCCTTCCCAAGACAAGATCAGGAATGAATGGGGAATAATGAAAGAGTGAAAGAGTGAATGAAGAGTGAACAAAATGAAGAGTGTGAACCCCCAAATAGTCCAAAGATGGGCTCATATATTTACATGGAAATCAAGAACCACATGGCCTTCCCCAAGAATATCATGCAACCACTTCTCTCTATTAAAACAATTATTGGTAAATAAAATATAATAAAAATATGTATCCCCTTAAGCCCCCCTCTCTCATGGAATCATAGTCTCCTATAACTATTGTCCTTGTCTACCTTGCATTCAACAATGTATTTTATTATTAATAATTATTAAGGTATTACATTTCCTAGGCACTCTAGCCTCTTTTAATTGTATGGGTGCCCCCTCCTTTCATAAAATAAAGAAATACATTATTTAATATGGGGTCTCAAAACCGAGATATTACATTCCCCTCCTCCTTATTTTGGCACCGTCCTCAGTGCATATACAAAACAAAAATCAAAATTTCAAAAATCTTTGTGTACTCTGCATGCATGGTATCTTCATGCTCCCAAGTAGCATCTTCAGGACCGTAGTAGGTCCCCTGTACTTTTACCAGTTCTATGACTCAATTCCGGAGAATTTTTACTTTTATGTCCAATATGCACATCGACTAGACCTGGAAGTCTCCTTCTAGCTCTACTTGGATCAAATTCCAATCAATAACATGGTTAGGATCATGTACACATTTTTTGAGCAAAGAGACATGAAATACATTATGCACATTCATGGAAGTAGGCAATGCAAGCATGTATGCAACTGGCTCTATTCTGTCCAATATCTGAAATGGACCACAAAATTTGGTTGTTATATTTGTAAAACTTCCCAACTTCAAGGAGCTCTTCTTGGGCTTCACTTTCAAAAGAACATGCTCTCCCACTTTAAATTATCTAGTTGTCATGTTCTTATATGCATAACTCTTCTGTCTATATTTTGTTTCCTTAAAATTATGCTTAATTTAAACCATCTTATCTTCCATATCATTTAGCAATTATGTCCCAAGTACTACTCTTTCTACTGGGTTTTCCCAATTCATTGGAGTATTGCATTTTCTACCATACAAATCTTCAAATGTACCCATATTCAATGAAGCTTGATACCCATTATTATAGGAAAACTCAACCAAATGCAAGTAATCTTCCCACTTAGATAAATTATCCAACACATGCATTATCAACATGTCCTCAATCACTTGGTTGACTCTCTCTATCTTCCCATCTGACTGTGGATGGTATGTTGTTATAAATTTCATATCTATACCAAATCCTTTATATAATCCTCTCTAGAATTTTGAAGTAAACTTTGTGTCTATGTCTCAAACAATTTCCTTAGGTATTCCATGCAACCTAGCAATTTCCCTCTTGTAAATTTATGCAATAATAGATGATGCATGAGTCATTTTCACAAGAACAAAATGAGAAGCCTTTGTCACTTTATCAACCACTACCATTATTGAGTCATGTTGCCTTGTTGTCCTAGGAAACTTAGTTATAAAATCAATGGTTACTAGTTCCCATTTCTTCTCTAGAATTGACAATGGTTGTAGAAAACCCATTGGGTATCTATGCTCAGCCTTCACTCTCTAACATTCCATACATCTGGAAATATAACCAACAACATGTTTCTTCATTCTTGGCCAAAATAATTGGCTTCTGATTGCTACAATTGTTTTCTGGTAACCAAAATGTCCAACATATGGAACATTATGCATTTCTTTTAACACCAAATTCCTAAGTTCTTTGGAACTAGGAACATAAATTATATTCTTACGCATACGTAATCCATCTTCCTTGATCTAATACTCTTCAATTTTATGATGTACATTTTTTCACTGTAAATGCTCTTTTACTCGTAGGTAATGTTGATCTGTAACAACAACATCTAAATTTTTTCTCTTAAAATCTGAATGATGCATACTAATGGTTTTGTTGGATTACTGAGAAGGGGGGTGAATCAGTAATAGAGAAATTGAATCCTTTTTCTCAAAAAATACAAGTGTTATATCAATGTATCATTATTATCCAATAGTTACAAAGTAAATAAACAATGAATGAATGGGAAATCACACACATATACACAGTACACCAGTGTTTTTACGTGGAAACCCAAAGCGGGAGAAAACCACATAATGTTTTTTCTTATATGTCTTGAAGAATTACATTCATTGGAAGAACCAAATTCCTTTGTTTTCCAGCTACAAATGGAAGGAGGCTCTGACCCCCTAGTTTCTCAAGCTACAAACTGAGGGAAGATCCAACTCCCCAATTCTTTGGCTACAACCAGAAGGAGGATACAACCCCCTATGTTCTCCGGCTACAACCAGAAGGTGGCTAAAACCACCTGTCCTTGACCCGTCCAACTGCCCTGACGTAGAAGTAGAATGATGAAACCACTGTCAAACTATCATTGTGAGATATACCATTGTACAATTGTATCAACCTGTACCACTGACCCGCATCCAACCTGTACAACTTCCCTGAAATCAATATGTACCTGAACTGAACATGTATCAACATAAATAAAACAATTACATGACCTGTAGTGATGTAACACGTGTATGTATGCACCCTATATGTTCTGGAACCTGCGTATGTATGTGACCAAACTATTATGCAGCTTGCGTATGCCTTCTTAAAAGCTAGGGTTTTCTTTCTTCTAAAAACTTTTGACCTTGTGTAACTTCTTTCACATAGATCTGTAACCTGACATTGTATCGAGACTGTATCTCTACCTTGTTCATGCATCCTCATACATATCTCTCTCTAGTAATGTTTCATAAGTGTGTGTAATCATGAGTAAGTATAATATCCCTCACATGATCTAGACTTCAAACCCTTTCGGATATTCAGCCTCTAAATACATCAACCAATACAAGCTCTCAACCATATACCACAAAAAAAAACCTTAGCCATATACCAAGAAATACAAGATGTGCCTTAACAAGAAGTATCAATGATAAATATATTGGCATTGTATTTCTGTAGATATGAATTATGTAGAAGATCCCATGCAACCACTAATCTCTCTAGGGATAATTCTCAAATATCCATAACCATTTCTCATGCATACATCAAAATCAAACTATTCATAGAAATAAGACATACCTTTTGAACCAATGAATATATATGATGTATATGAGCATTGTATACCTTCCTGGGATCTTGATATCACAATATAGAACCTCTGCATCTTCATCTCTTCAAGTTTCCATGGATTTACCAACATGTACGCACCCTAATACACTGCTAGCCCGTGTACGTACACAACCTAATACACTATCAGCCTGTGCACTGTACGCACTCTAATGAATTGTCAAACTGCGTACACCTCAGAAATTAGGATTTTTTATATTCACTGTAATTCCAAGAATTTCGTCATCAACCCTTAGTACTACCTCAGACCTTCGCAACTTCAAATGTATCAATGAGTACTTGCAATAAGCCTCACACAACAAAAGATATTCAATGTCTTCAAGTGTGATTAAATGAGAGAGATTTGCCTCTTATTTATACTTTCATGTAGCATTACACTTTCCTTATTTTAGGGAGTTCTCCATTTACTTTATTATTTAAATAGATTCTTTTGCAAAAACTTGTCTTTTGGGGTCTTCTGTATGACTCATGAGGGTTCTCAAACTTCATATGCCCATAACTCTCTAACCGTGATGATTTATGTGAAGTTCCACATACTAATGGAAATGGAATGACAAACACTATCCATATAGGATAGTTTCATTGAAAAATTCAATGACGTTCATCGCATTATTCCATAATTAAGAATGGGTTCTCTAGCCATACTTCTAGGATAAATCAATCCGCAAAGTGTCTTCCCGTGAGGGCTTTCACCATAAGGATACCACTTTGGAATTCATCCATTTATACTTCTTATCAACCATGACAAGGAAATAATGAGTCATCTAAACATCAAACAAACTTGGGTCCATTACCCAAACCTTTGTGCTATCATACTTTCTTCAAGGGTTGACATCAATGACAACAAACCTTAATCAACAATCTCCCCCTTTGGCATTGATGGAAACACTCTGATGCAATATTGAAATCATGTCATGCATATCACTCATTCTCCCCCTGGGACCATGCCTCTGTCCTATGCATTTCTGAGACCATTTCTCCCCCTGGAATCATGCCTCTTTCCTTTGCATATGATAAATATATCCCCCTTTGACATCAATGAAAAAGGTATATTTCCATCCGGGGCTTCTCCCGCTAGTTGAACTATCATAGTTATGGTGATTCATCGTGTACATATAATACATATAAGATAATAATTCAACAACATTCATTTTGGAGTGGAAATAAATCTGAGTCTCTCAAAAAGATACTCAAAGGCTTCTTGTGGAAGAGGTTTTGTAAATATGTCTTCCACTTTTCTTTTGTACCCACATATTCAACTCTGATATTCTTTTCTGCAACCTCTTCCCATAGAAAGTGATACTTGATTGGAATGTTCTTCATCTTAGAGTGCATCACCGATTTCTTTGAGATACCAATGGCGCTTGTATTATCACATTCGATTGGAATGGGCTCATAATACTCAACCTGTATATCTGTCAGAGTTTGTTTCATCCACAGGACCTGTGTACAACACGTTGTTGCTGCAATATACTCTGCCCCGGCTGTAGATAGAGATATTGATGATTGTTTCTTTCTTAGCCATGATACTAAACACTCACCCAAGTATAAATTTTCTCCACTGGTGCTTCGTCAGTCATCAATAAAACCTGCCCAATCTACATCTGTGTAGGTAATAAGAGATAGATCCTTTCCTTTTGGATATCATAATCTAAAATCTTATGTTCCTTTGAGATATCTGAAAATCCTCTTCATTGCTAATACATGTGATTCCTTTAGTGATGTTTGAAATTGTGCTACCTATCCAACTACCTACATTACATTTGTTCTAGAGGCTATCACATATACTAGGCTACCAATCATTGATCTGTATTTCCTCTGATCTATAGACTTTGAATCATCATCTTTTCTCAACTTGCAACTGGTTTGCATGGGAGTGATAATTGGTTTGCAATCTTCCATTCCAAACCTCTTTATCTTTTCTCTGATATACTTGGTTTGAGAAATAAAAATTCCTTGGTTGCTTTGATGTATCTGAAGTCCCAGAAAGAAGGATATTTCTCCAAGTAATGACATTTCAAATTCATTTTGCATATCCTTTGAAAATTTCTTTCTTAACTTGTCATAATGACTCCTAAAAATAATATCATCAACATAAACTTCAATTAATAAATACTATCTTGAATCACCTTGATGTAGAGGTTGTTGTCTTCACTTCCTTTTTTGAACCCTGCTTGTTGTAGATATTTATCCAATCTAGAGTACCATGCTCTAGGAGCCTATTTTAGACCATACAAGGCCTTATTTAATTTACACACATAATATGCATTCTCTGACAACTGAAATCCTTCTGGTTGTTCATTGTAGACTTCTTCGTCAAGTTCCCCATTCAGAAAAGATGATTTTACATCCATATGATACACTTTAATATTTTTGGACCATGCATAAGCTAAAAGCAATCAGATTGCTTCCATTCTGGAAACTGGGGAAAATGTCTCTTCAAAGTTGATTCCTTCAACCTGTTGTTATCGAAAAAGTCAGTGAATGTGGACATAAACTAATCTCCCTATATCCACTTGAATCTAGAACAAAACAAGACAGGACATGACACTTTTCCTAAGTTACAATCATTGAATTTACTACCAAAGAAGGAATGGATGACATACCTTTAGATATCGTTTCCTTATATCTTTGTTGTCCCTGCTTTGCTCCAGTTCTCTTGTAAGATAAAATATGCAATGACACAAACCAACCAAAGTGAAAGAAAAAATAGTAGATTCAATGAAAACCTAAACATGTGATCAAGGAGTCACGTAATAAAATGCTAATGATTTTATGGGAAAGAAACATGTCATCGTTTTATATTAAGTAAAAGTGGAAGAAAGATACAACCAGATACCTTGATGTTGTCAGGTTCCTTCCAACAGTTCCTTTATTCCCACACACTTCTTGCTCCAAGGATTCTGAGACCATAGATCTGATAGCTACTCACAATATATCTTGACAAAGAAAATCTCAAAGCCAATATACAAGCTTCGAAAACTCCAAGCTACAAAACTCAATAACAAGCCAATCTCAAAAGCTAACTTTCTCCATGAGAGCTCCTCTCCTTTTATAAGATGAAGAGGATAAGGTGAGGAGGTTAGGATGGTCCCACTAAATTATGAAAGTGAGTAAGATCCAAACCGTTCAAAGGCCACCTCACCATAGAATCTTCTCCTTCTAGAAGCATCAAGAAGATGCTCGTTTTTCCCACGTACAAGAATTTATGCACCCTAGCTATAGTGAAACCTGCGGAAACCAGGAATTTCCACACCCTGGCTATAGTGCAGCCTGCGAAAACTAGGAATTTCCTCACCCTGGCTATAGTGCAACCTGCAGAAACCAGGAATTTCCTCACCCTGGCTATAGTGCAGCCTGCGGAAACTAGGAATTTACTCACCCTAGCTATAGTGCAGCTTGCGAAAACCAGGAATTTCCTCACCCTGGCTATAGTGAAGCTTGTGGAAACCAGGCATTTCCGCACCCTATGTATATAGTAGCCTGCATAAATCCTCTTTAATAGGGTTTTTATAGAGGAAAACACAACTTCTTCTCTCAGGAAAAATTCTTCTCCCTTCTTTCTTTAGGAATCTTGGCCATTGATCCCTCTGAAGGAAACAAATAGGTTTACATCATTAACAGTCATAAGGATGACGAAAATAATGTGTAACAGAGAGCCCCCCAAAGTATGAAGTTAGAACATAGTGATAGTTGAAATACTTTGTCGTGTGTGTGTAGGGAACAAGGAACACGTCGGTTGGAAACCTGCCAACAAACAAGGAAATAAAATACAATAATATATCATCACTGTGGTAGGCATTCCCATACTCAGAATACAAATGAATCAAAGCATAAATGCCAACATGCAGAGATCCATGTCAAGTAAGACAGGTCATGGACACCAAACATACACTGTGGATCCATGTCATATGACTCAATTCTGAACATAGCCATCAAAAATACACTGTGGATCTATGTGTTAAAGACTCAAATTTGAACAAAGCCATGAGACATACAATGTGGATCTATGCATCAGTACAATCTGAATATACTCCAATGAAACCTGAATCTATCAGAAAATATTCAGGGTCTTTGTAACACACCCACTACGAGAACTAAGATTTTTCAGCTTTTTCTCCTTTTCTTCGAAGAAAAGAGGTCCCGAATTCCTACAAGGTTCTAGCATAGGCTAGGTCTTCCAATCGGGACCTTCACCACACCAATTCAATGGTTCTTTCATTGAAAATATGTCATGTACAACTCATGCACCAAGCATAGGATTCACTCCCATGTGTCCATCGATTGTGACCCCGGGCTAAGCCAAGAGGCGCCTTTCACATTTCGGGACTTCAGAAACCGGGAATTCGAAATGCAAGGGAGTCGAGTTCTTCAACTCTTCAAACCCTGAAACATGAAATCCTATTCACACCAAGCTGCTTTGGGATTTCACCTACCGGGACTTCATGTACCAAGATTTCGCGAAGTATGAAGACGAGGGTTCATACCCTTCGGTTTCCGAGGTGCCGCAACACCGAAACCCATATATCTACTAAGATCATTTTAGGGTTTCTCAAATCGGGATTTTGCGATATGCGAAGACAAGAGGTCTCGCACTTGAGTTTCCAGGAGCCGAAACTCCAAAACATCGATATATATATATATATATATATATATATATATATATATATATA
>ML786715.1:61676-80848 GCA_009831015.1 Picea engelmannii | reverse complement strand
ATTTTGTTACTATCTTCTTTTGTAAATCATTTATGTCCCTACGCATTTCTTCACATTCATCAAGAGTCCAAGTAGGATTGTCTGGAGGCTTATTTGGTGTAGAAGTTCCCTTTTTGGGTGGCATGTTGGTGAAGTATCACTTTTGAACCTTGATTTTGAGGTGGTTCTGCTAGACAATCTTTCTTCTGTTGTATCTCACAAGTTTTGGCCCTTCTGGGTACGAAAATTTATTTTATGTAGTTCTCTGATATTTCTTCTCTACAATGACATAGGTCTAATCAAAATTGGATGTGCCAAGTGGAATTTATGGCAACTTCCCCACAACTTTCTATTTTTTGTCCTTTCCAGGAGATCTCACTTTTATAGTGTGCCCCACACAAAATAATTGATATAAAATTCTGAAACTCGTACTAGAAATACTACAGACTGTCCACTATGTAATGAAACTAGTCCCACTCAGTTTGGATACTCTAGGAAGAAGTTATGATTGTTTTACCTAGAACACCTTCTTGAGACTAGTCAATAGGACTAGTCAAATACCCTATCTTCCATAGGGTGTATCTACAAATTTAAGATGACCCAGAAGCTGAAATTTTTACCATAGATACCTTACTAATTTTTGTGAATATCCTCAGTATTTAAAGGTTTGAAACATTACAAAAATTGTTTTATAGCGAAAATTCTGCAATGCCTCAGTTCAGGATGATTCCAGAACCCTATCTTGTACAGGTTGTATCTCCGAAAGTATAAGGCTTCAGGAGATGAAATTTTAACCCAACGTACTTGATCCATCTAATAAATATCCTCCAACCCATTCCTTCTGAAACATTTTAGAAAAAGAAATTATAGCGAAAATGCCAAGGTGTCTCAGATGTAGCAGTGAAACCCCAAGACCTTGAGCTCTGAAACCATATGTTAGGAACCAAATATCAATATAGCATAGAAAACCCTCAGAAAAAGTACTCAATGCCTTGAAAAAGAGATAATTTCAGATAATAAGCCTCTTCGAGGGGGAAACCTCCTTTTACCCCACTTAAATGTTCAAGTACAATATGATTCAAAATTAAAATGTCTCCTTGGTATATATAAGAGACTAGGAGGTATAATTACAACTAATGGAATAAAGCTGACATAAATAAAATAACATTACTAATGTAATATGCCCCAATTAAGGGGTAATGAGACAATATTAGGGATTAACATAAAGGAGTATGATCAAGAGAGAAGAGGATTTTCCAACCTAGACACAAAGCGATTGAAAAGGTGTCATGTTCAAAAGTGACTCTTCCATAGAATACAGGTTTAGATACATTTATTTCCCAATTTCCCCCCCACCATTTCTAGAGAGTGCCTCTTTATTTTTACATAAGCTTGAGGAGGTTAACATATGCTTGAACTGTAAACTCATCCTTCAGATGAGTCCCTCGGAGTATGTTTCACGAACCCTAAGAAGGAGTGGTTTGGTCCCATATGGGTCTTTCGATGTTTGTTTAACGAGTCCAAAGAGACAAAACTCGGGGGTTTTTCATGTTTAGAGAGCCTGAAAAACACTTAAAGAGAACTCTCTCAGTTCCTTTTTCATAAATTATTTTAATAAGACCAAAAAAGTGATAAACTATCACCCATCAAACGTTTTCTTCAAATACTTTTACGAGCATGAAAAGAACAAGGTCGCTCGACAATCTTTGCATGTTTAGAGAATCTAAAAAGAGCTTAAAGGGAAATCCAGGGGGTTTCCTTTTTCGTATAACCTTTACGAGTCTGAAAAAGTGATAAAATTATACTCGGTTATATTCTAATGTATTCACGAGCACGAGAAAGAGAAAAGACTAAGCTCGGTAACTTATTCTCATGTATTACGAGCATGAGAAAGAACAAAGACTAAGCTCGAGATTGTTTTTATTTTTATGCAAGCTTAAAACCAAAACAAAACTATTCTTGGGATAGATTTTATTTTTTCACAAGATTAAAACTAAATTAAACTATGCTTGGACCTGGCTTCATTTTTACATAATCTTGAACCAGAGGAAACTATGCTTGAGGCTTCCCAATGCATAAACTAGGGATGGTTGGTACTTATCCCCCAGCTTAAGAAGCCAAAGGTTTAAATTCAGCATGAAGTCGAGAGGCTGAGGAAAATAGTAGATTCAATGAAAACCTAAACATGTGATCAAGGAGTCATAATAAAATGCTGATGATTTTATGGGAAATAAATATGTCACTCTATTATATTAAGTAAAAGTGGAAGAAAGATACAACCAGATGCCTTGATGTTGTCAGGTTCCTTCCAACAGTTCCTCTCTTCCCACACACTTCTTGCTCCAAGGATTCTGAGACCATAGATCTGATAGCTACTCACAATCTATCTTGACAAACCAAAGCTCAAAGCCAATATAAAAGCTCCAAAAACTCCAAGCTACAAAACTCAATAACAAGCCAATGTCAAAAGCTAACTTTATCCATGAGATATCCTCTCCTTTTATAAGTTGAAGAGGATAAGGTGAGGAGGTTAGGATGATCCCACTAAATCATTGAAGTGAGTAAGATCCAAACCGTTCGGAGACCACCTCACCATAGAAGCTTCTCCTTCTAGAAGCATCGAGAAGACGCTCATTTTTCCCATGTACAGGAATTTTTGCACCCTAGATATATTGAAACCTATGGAAACTAGGAATTTCCTCACCCTGGATATAGTGAAGCCTATGGAAACCAGGAATTTCCTCACCCTAGCTATAGTGAAGCCTGCAGAAACTAGGAATTTCCTCACCCTGGCTATGGTGCAGCCTGCGGAAACCAAGAATTTCCTCACCCTGGCTATAGTGCAGCCTGCGGAAACCAGGAATTTCCTCACCTTGGCTATACTGTAGCCTGTGGAAACTAGGAATTTCCACACCCTGTGTATATAGTAGCCTATAAAAATCCTGTTTATTAGAGTTTTTATAGAGGAAAACACAACTTCTTCTCTCAGGAAAAGTTCTTCTCCCTTCTTTCTTCAAGAATCTAGGCCACGGACCCCTCTAAAGGCAACATATAGGTTTACATCATTAACGGTCATAGGGATGACAGAAATAATGTGTAACAGAGATCCCCCTAAAGTATGAAGTTAGAACATAGTGATAGCTTAAATACTTTTTCGAGTGTGTGTAGGGAACAAGGAACACATCGGTCGAAAACCTGCCAACAAACAAGGAAATACAATGCAATAATATATCATCACTGAGGTAGGCATTCCCATACTCAGAATACAAATGACTCAAAGCATAAATGCCGACATGCGAAGATCCATGTCAAGTAAGACAGGTCATGGCCACCAAACATACACTATGGATCCATGTCAATATGACTCAAATCTGAACATAACCACCAAAATTACACTATGGATCTATGTGCTAAAGACTCAAATTTGAACATAGCCACGAGACATACAATGTGGATCTATGTATCAGTACAATCTGAATATACTCCAACGCAACCTGAATCTATCAGAAAAGATTCAGGGTCTTCATCTTCACCACTCTATAGTACAAATCTAACCATGCGAATACATGTGCTGAAGTCGAACATGGTAGAAACCACTTGATTACTAATCATTAGTGTATACTATTAACAAGTGCAAGGGAAATCACCATTAATGTCAATGACTCCCAAGGTACACTAGTACAATCCAACGAATGCAAATTAATGAGATGAGGTCGAACACTTGATGAAATCTCCTGATCAGGGGTCAATCATGAAAACCCACTTTCGAAAGGGAGGAAACCTGCCATTGAGACATGCAAGTTCCAAGGTACCAATTAGTTTCTAAGTCTAATTCCTGGATAATGAATTGAAGTTGAAAGGAAAAGACTTTTCATAGGAAGGCCTTAATGTATCCCCCACGAATGACACGAAACAGGTAACAAGATTTGAAGTAGATCAGAGTAACATTTGATTTAGGACTAACTCAGGGATGGACAACACAATAGAAGGCTTAAGGACTGCAAAAATGACCGACACAATAGAAGGTTTTCCGGGTTGAACTTCTCTTTGAACATATTGACAACACGACAACTGTCTTGGAAACACTGACTCAACAATAGGGATCAAATACCAATTTGCAATCTTATAAAGGAGTATGATCAAGAGACAAGTAGATTTTCCAACCTAGACACAAAGCAATTGAAAGGGTGTCATGTTCAAAATTGACTCTTCCATAGAATACAAGTTTAGATACATTTCTTTCGCAATTTCCCCCCCACCATTTATGGCGAGTGCCTCTTTATTTTTACACAAGATTGGGGAGGATAACATATTCTTGAACTGTAAGCTCATCCTTCGGATGAGTCCCTCATAGTATGTTTAACAAACCCTAAGAAGGAGTGACTCAGTCCCATATGGGTCTTTCGATGTTTGTTTAACGAGTCCAAAGAGAGAATACTCGGGGTTTTTTCATGTTTAGAGAGTCTGAAAAACACTTAAAGAGAACTCTCTCAGTTCCTTTTTCTTAAATTACTTTAATGAGACCGAAAAAGTGATAAAATATCGCCCATCAAATGTTTTCTTCAAATACTGTTACGAGCATGAAAAAAATAGGGTTGCTCAACAATATTTTCATGTTTAGAGAGTCTGAAAAGAGCTTAAAGGGAACTCCAGGGGGGTTCCTTTTTCGTATAACCTTTACGAGTATGAAAAAGTGATAAAAGTATACTCGGTTACATTCTCACTTATTTACGAGCACGGTAAAGAGAAAATACTAAGCTCGGTAACTTATTCTCATGTATTTACGAGCATGGGAAAGAACAAATACTAATCTCGGGATTGTTTTTATTTTTACACAAGCTTAAAACCAAAACAAAACTATGCTTGGGATAGATTTTATTTTTTCACAAGATTAAAACTAAACAAAACTATGCTTGGACCTAGATTCATTTTTACACAAGCTTGAACCAGAGGAAACTATGCTTGAGGCTTCCCAATGCATAAACTAGGGATGCTTGGTACTTAGCCCCCAGCTTACGAAGCTAGAGGTTTAACTTCAGCATGAAGTCGAGAGGCTGAGGCAAATTCCCCCCAAGATTGGTTTCATCCAACTGCAAAGGAGACTGAAATGGAGTTTCAAATACTAGACGAAGGACTTGACTCAAACAGAGAGGGGGAACAATCTGCTTCATTTTTTAACGAGATTGAAACAGGAAAAATAACTATGCTCGGGAATCCAGGTTCAATCCCCAGGCCTCTGTTTCATTTTTTAACGAGCTTGACACAGAAACAGAAACTATGCTCGTAACCTCTATTTCATTTTTTAACAAGGTTTCCATAGAGAAGAAAAATTGACCGTGTAGATGGGTTCATTTTTTAATGAGATTGAAAGAAGAAAACTATGCTCAAAGCTGGTTTCATTTTTTAATGAGCTTGAAATCAGAAAATCATGCTCGAGGCTCTTCTTGATCACGGATTCCAAGAGGACAATTCTCTGGAAGGACACCATGTCAAGGGACAAAACTCGATCATGGCTTCCAAGAGATTTTCAATTGATGGAAGAAACACACTCTGGAAGGAACACATGTCGAGGGTTGCGAGAGGGGTAAGGAGGTCAGGATCCAATCACCTTATCGAAGAGGTCACCATGTCAACTACCAGATCCAAGTCATTGTCATCGGTAGTGGAAGGCTTGGGAGACAACAACACATAATTTACCTGTGGCAGGGGCGATACCGTCTGCATATAAGAACCACTAAAGGAGGTAATCCAATCAGGACCGATGAATGAAAGTTGATCAATAGTCACAATTATTCCATCATGAGGGAAAGAAATCACATGAAAAAGAGTTGACACAATAGCTTTCATGGAATAGAAATAATCCCGCCCAAGGAGTAAAGTGAAATACAAGGGGTATTAGACTACCATGAAATCAATAAAGACAATTTTCCCTCCCAAAGTTACAAGAAACTGAGGAAGGGTCCCTAAAGGTTGACTGGTTCTTCTGTTAAAAGCTAACAGATTATGCATAACTAGTGCAAGTTGAGGACAACCCAAAGCTTTCCAAGAAAGAGAGGACAAAATACTAACAGACACACCTTCATATATCAGCATATGAGGAACGTCCCGACCACAAACCTATACTGTAATCTAGAAAGGAATATGAGAGGGAAGACGAGGTCCGGTTAGCACACCCCAATCAAAATGGATGGCCTCGTTACTTGGACGAGGTTCCACGGGAGAAGGAGGAATACCCCCCGGCATGGTAGAGTCTGTATCAACGAGAAAAATGTGGGTAGTATCAGGTTTACTCTCGAGCGGGAGAGCAGGATCGACTGATAATGACATCAAATCGACCACTTGGGTTTCACTCTCTAACGAGAGAGTGGGATTGATCGAAGATGGGATCGAATCAAACACTTGGGTTTCACTCTCTAACGAGAGAGTGGGATCGACCAAGGATGGGATCGGATCAACCACTTTGTCAACTAGTTCAACTAAGGACGTGACCAGATTGATGACGTGATTAGCCGGAATGACCAACGAAGGGACGGAATTGATCATTCCATCCAATACAGGTGGGTCAACAGTAAGCTTGTGATAAGCAGCTAGAAGTTGAGGTTGTGAAACAGTCATGTCTTCCAGGAATTTTGAG
Source organism: Picea engelmannii (assembly GCA_009831015.1). Lineage (NCBI taxonomy): Eukaryota > Viridiplantae > Streptophyta > Pinopsida > Pinales > Pinaceae > Picea > Picea engelmannii. The sequence goes on along the minus strand of ML786715.1, from coordinate 74,235 downwards.
CCTTCTTCTATATGAGGGCAAATATGAGTTAGATGACGCCCTTTGCATAACATACATGGGAACTTGACTCGACTTTTCTTCTTCCCAATGACATTGTGACTAGTTGATGGGAGGTCATAAACATGTTGTTCAGAGGCTGATGACATGGGTTGGCGAGGTTGTATAGACCATACTTCTATAACCTTGGATAGACCAGAGAAATCCTTAAGAATATGGATACCCTTTCAAAGCCTATAGGGGTACTTGGGCTTACAAGTTGTTTGGGTGATCTTAACATCATCAACACTCCCAACATGATTAATAGTAACTGGTTGTTTTCCAACATCTCTGGCAGTGGTTGGAAGTTTGTATCCTTTCCTACTTTTCTTCTTGTTGTTCTTTGATTTATTCTTCTTCATAGCCAAGGGGTTACTAGATTAAGAGCTTTCACTTGACGAAGAAAATGAAACGGAAGAGGACCTTGCAAGTGAAGAAGGCGAAGACGATCTTACTGGTGAAGAAGGTGAAGGATCAACATGAAGGTGATTCTCTTGGGGGGAAGTTCTTATGACCAAAGTACTTACTATATTCGGGATTACCTGAGTGGAAAAAAACCACACCGACAATCTAATTGTGAGACCTGGAAGGCTCAAAGTAGCAATGTGAGGAGGACCAATTTTTCCATAAGAAGTAAAAACAAAAGGTTCCCCTAGGGCAGGGGTTCCTTCATTGGTCATTTTGGGAACTGACGCCATTAAAAAAAAAACATCACACACTAAAAATCTAGTAAGAAAGAAAGCAAACAAAACCTTCTCACAATGAACACACTAGTTGGTGATGAAATCCAACTTCGTGAGAACAATTTAAGAAGGGGTTGAGATAGAGCGGGTGGAAAATTTACATTGAAGACCTACTTAATGGACTTACACCCTGGTGCAAGCTCCCACACATAATCATGGTATACCCTCCAAGGAGCCCGAGTGAGTTTGGACAACATCGATTCTAGGTACCGTAAAGACTTTCCCCTACACAGTCACATAGTGTAAAGAACCTAGAGAGATAGGCCACTAAGGTTACCAATTACCACAGTAATGCCTGGGGAAACAATCGACAATCCGATCCACACGCAAAGGCAGGGTATCTAGCCCGAAATCAACTAGAGAGGCTTTCACTCATCATTGTGGGTATACCTTCAAGTGACACCAATAATACGGGCAATCTCTACACCAAGACCAACAAAGCAGAGTGAGTAACTCTGCTAGTCTCAATGCGACCTCGTGATTGACCCTTGTGTTAGAAGGGATTCCCAGGACAAAGAGTAATAAGTGGATTTCATCGCTCCCTAAATCAAGATTATATGTTTGTTTGTAGCTTTGGAAAGTTATCTTTCAAACCTATTCCAAAGCCCTACAACTAATCTAATGTAGGTTTGCTACCAGAAAATATAAAAATTCCTAATCAATTTTTATAAGCGCTTTATTTTTAAGGATATTTTTACGAAAAAGGAAGATGGTGTGGACAATATGGTGTTTTGACCGACTCGAAAGTTATGCAAAGAGATGAAGATGCAATCTTTTCATTTCGATGAAAGCTATGCTACGAGAAGGAGAACGAACATTTATCATTCCTAGATGCACAATGTCCCCAAATTTAATTAAACTCATCAATATCAATATTCTCAAGAAATGAGCAAAATAGACTGTACACCAATACATAATTCATGCCCCCCCCCCCCCGCCCTCGGGCCGAGAGGGGGAAAATTTTTCAGAATTTAAGACCAAAAAATGCCAAGAATCATGCAATTTAGCTACTTCAAATGCAAGGATGCCCCCAATCTAATGTAAATCAAGAATTTTATTTTTTTTTTGTTTTTGTTTCAAGGATACAATAAAAGAAATAGTAAATCGATGTGAAACAAAGAAACGCAAACAAATTTTCTCTTTCACCAAACAATTCTAAACAAAAGATATTTCTTTGTAACTGAAAGACACTCAAAGAAAGAGACTAAATCTTCCAAAACAAAACAAAGTAAAGATGACTAAAAGTAGTTTCAAAGTTTTCAAACAGACTGTAAACATATCATAATCAAACCCAAAAATTTACCCCAAAACCAAATCCAAGGTCTGGGTAAGGAAAAAACCATCAAAAATAAAACATTTCACAATTTTCGCAGGTTGTGGACTAACATAGTGCGGAAATCCTTGATTTTCACAGGCCAGATATGGGTAGGGTGCGGAGTTTCCTCACTAGTCTAAACAAGTAGGGTGCAGAAATCCTAAGTTGTTGGACTGTCCCTCAAAGTAGAATGAAAAAATCAAACAAAAATGGAAAAAATTAAAAATTAAGAAGATTTTCCAGTGAAGTTTAACATTCAGAGAGTCAAGTTGGATTTGCCAGTGTCTCAGAAAACATAAACCAAGAAATCAAAAAAAGAAAGAAATACAAAATAGGAAAACAATCCATTCCCCAATGGAGTCGCCAATTTTGTTATCGGATAAATCGGTGAATGCAAACATAAACTAATCTCCATAGATCCACCTAGATCTAGAACAAAACAAGACAGGACATGATGCTTTCCCTAAGTTACAATCATTGAATTTACTACCAAAGAAGGAATGGATGATATACCTTTAGATATCGCCTCCTTATATCTTTGTTTTCCCTACTTCACTCCGGTGCTCTTGTGAGATCAAATCTGCATTGACACAAACCAACCAAAGTGAAAGCAACAATAATATATTCAATGAAAACCTAAACATGTGATCAAGGAGTCATGTAATAAAATGCTAATGATTTTATGGGAAAGAAACATGTCACCATAATATATTAAGTAAAAGTGGAAGAAAGATACAACCAGATGCCTTAATGTTTTCAGGTTCCTTCCAACAGTTCCTTGCTTCCCACACACTTCTTGCTCCAAGGATTATGAAACCATAGATCTGATAGCTACTCACAATCTATATTGACAAAGCAAAGCTCAAATCCAATATACAAGCTCCAAAAACTCCAAGCTACAAAACTCAATAACAAGCCAATCTCAAAAGATAACTTTCTCCATGAGAGATCCTCTTTGTTTATAAGCTGAAGAGGATAAGGTGAGGAGGTTAGGATGATCCCACTAAATCATGAAAGAGAGTAATATCCAAACTGTTTAGAGGCCACCTCACCATAGAATCTTATCTTTCTAGAAGCATCGAGAAGACGTTCGTTTTTCCCACGTACAGGAATTTCCTCACCCTAGCTATAGTGAAACCTGTGGAAACCAGGAATTTTCTCACCCTGGCTGTAGTACAGCCTACGAAAACTAGGAATTTTCTCACCCTGGCTATAGTGCAGCCTCCAGAAACTAGGAATTTTCTCACCCTATCTATAGAGAAACCTGCGGAAACTAGGAATTTACTCACCCTAGCTATAGTGCAGCTTGCAGAAACCAGAAATTTCCTCACCCTGGCTATAGTGGAGCCTGCGGAAACCAGGAATTTCCACACCCTGTGTATATAGAAGCCTGCGAAAATCCTCTTTAATAGGGTTTTTATAGAGGAAAACACAACTTCTTCTCTAGACTCTAAGGAAAAGTTCTTCTCCCTTATTTCTTCGGGAATCAAGGCCACTGACCCCTTTGAAGTCAACAGATAGGCTTACATCATTAACGGTCATAGGGATGATGAAAATAATGTGTAACACCTGTGCATATCCTTTACATACAAATCTATCTTTGTTACTTGTAACCTGTCCATCTTCATTCAATTTATTCCTATATACCCACTTTGTGTCGATCACATTCTTATCCTTTGGTCTTGGAACCAATTCCCAAGTGTCATTTTTCTCTATTTGATCCAATTCTTCATCCATGGCCTTATTCCAAAAATCATCCTTGCTGGCCTCTTCAAAACAGGTTGGTTCAAAACATATTCTTCTTCTAGTCTCAACTCCTGCATATTTGTTTTCGATAATCTAATATGAAGGATGATTCTTATGTACTTGTCTACTAGGTTCCTTTGGAGGCACTTGTTGAACTTTCTCTTCTTCTTCTATCGGATCATCTTCATCTTCCCCTTCTAATTTTTCATCTTCTATTTCTTCTTCGTAAAGTTGTTCCATTGATTCATTTTCTTCTTCCTTTAATTCTTGTCTACCCATTTCATCAATTGTTACGTTGATGTTTTCCATGACTTTGTTCAATCTCAGGTTGTAACACTTATATTATTTCCTTGTACTTGAGTAACCAACAAGTACTCCTTTGTCCACACAAGAGTCAAACTTTCCCATTCTTCCATCTTCTCTTTTAATGTAGCATTTTCTTCCAAAAACTCTGAAGTGTTTCACATGTGTTGGCCTTCCTTTCCATAGCTCGTAGGGAGTTTTGTCAGTGTTGTTTCTGAGAATTACTTTATTTTGAATGTGAATTGTTGTATGCACTCCCTGTGTCCAAAATATATCTATAAATTTGGAATAAATTAGCATTGTTTGAGCCATTTCATGTATTGTCTTGTTTTCTCTTTCAACAACTATGTTATGTTGAGGTGTCCTATAAACGAAGAATTGTCTTTTGATTCCATGATTGTTGTAGTAGTCCATAAATTATTTTGAAGTGAACTCTCCTCCATTATCAGATATCAAGCATTTGATTTTTGAATCCATTTCATTTTCAACCATTTCCTTGTAGACCTTGAAGTTTTCAAAAGCTTCTGACTTAATCTTGAGAAAGAAAACTGCAGTCATTCTTGTATAATAATAAACTAATAACATAAAGTATTTCTCACCTTTTAAAACCTTTGTTGTAGTTGGTCCAACTAGATCAGTATGTAAAATTTCCAATGGTCTTGTCGTTGAATATTCCTTTGATTTGAACCTAGTCTCTGTTTTCTTTCCTTGTTGACAATGCTTGCATAAAGTGTTGGTTGGTTTCGTGATCTGGGGAATTTCTCTAACTGATTCCTTTTTGTTGACTTTGACAAGGTTATCAAAATGTATGTGACCCATTCTTCTGTTCCATAGCCAACTTTCATCTTCCTTTCCTAGGGAACACTTTTCATTTCAAATTTCACTTAATACATATATGTTTCTTGAAGTTCTTGCAGTTGTTGCAATCAATTTTCCCGAGCCTTCTTTTCTTATCTCGAACTTTCATGAATAGAAAGTAACTTTATGACCTTGGTCACACATTTGACTGACACTTAGAAGATTATGTTCCATACATTATACTAGTAGAACATTTTCTTCCTTGGTATTCTTGTTCCCAATTATGATTGTGCCTTTTCCAATGATTTTAGCTGAATCATCATTTCTGAAGGAGATTGATCCATCTCTTTCTTTCTTAATATAAGAAACTTGTCTCTATCACTTGTCATGTGTTTTGAAAAACCACTGTCAAAATACCAACCATGTTTCTTATTCTTAGCTTGTAGAGTGAGTGTGCATTCTTCATTGTTGTACTGATTCTACTTTCTTATCCATGTCCTTTTCTAAGGTTCTTGTCTGTGATTGTTGTTGTTCTATTGTGGTTCTTTAGGAGGGATTGTCATTATGCAATCTTTGGCCATGTGTCCAAAGTTGTTACATTTGTAACATTCCACTTCAGTGATCAAGGATTCAAACATGTTGTAACTTCTTCTCTGTGTTTCACTAGGCCTTCTTGAATAACCCTTTTGTGTATGACTTTCAGAATTGTTTATGTTCATGTTGTTAGATATGTAATTCATAGCTTTATGACCAAAATTATCACATGCATAACATAAACCAAAAAAGATAGGTTGATACATGGGAGTTGAAGATCTTCTGAAGGGAGGTACTCTTATGAATTATTCTTATTCCCAAGGTCTATCTATCAGTTGTTGATTATGAAATATGAATCTTCTCGGTGGAGAAGTGTCCCTGTAATCTTCCTTGTAGATCTTCCTATCCCCTATGATTTTTTTTGCATAGGTTTTTTTATATGTTTCTTGCTCTGTTGTTTTGGAGCTTGATCCATTTTCTATCTGATTGTATCCAATTCCAGTCTTGTCATGATGAGGTTTTTGGCTATTGATAATGTCATCCAAAACGTTTGAGCTATTCCACATATTTTTATTTTGAAGATCCTTTCTTAATGTGACAATCTTTGCTTCCAAATTTCCAATGATCCTATCTTTTTCTTCTAGTTGTTCTTTGATTGCTTCTTCAATTATTTTATCTTGTTCTATTTCAACCTTCAAATTTGTGATCATTTGTTATAGTTCTTGAGTGTCTTCTATTTTTTCTAGTACCTTTTGTAGTTCCTTGTTTTTCTTCTTTTCTCTTCTGATAACTTCTATGACACACATCAATTATTCTCGGTAGTCAACTTCTGCCTCTTCAATTTCTGCTTCGACTTCTTCATATTCTTATTTGACTTCTTCATATTATTCTTCGAATTCTTCTTTCTCAGAGTCTTCTACTTCCATGAATAGAGCTCTTTATGTCTCACTATCACTGACTTCATCTTCATCTGATGATGATATGTCTTCTTGGGTGCATAATATTTTCTTGAAAACTTTCTTTGTGGTTCTTTTGCCTTTATATGTTTTTTTTCTTTTTGAATAACCTTCATCATTTCTCTTTTTCTTATGAGGACATTTGTTAGAAAAATGACCAATACCATCACAATTTAAAAAAATTAAAGGAAGCTTACCTCTATACCTTATGTTGATTCCCTTGTTTAATCTTCTGACAAAGCTAGCCACTTCTTCATCATCTTCCGAGACATCATTGTTGCGGCTATGCTATTTTTATTTTTTCTTTCCCTTTTTCTTTGACCTTTTGGATGATTTGAAAGTTGCTTCTTTTATATATGGATTTTCTTGTTGAGTTCTCATTTCATATGCTGTGAATATTCCATGTAGTTCGTCCATTCTTATTGAGTTCAGATCTTCTCTTTCTTCTAGTGTTGATATCTTAGGGTCAAATCTCATAGGAAGAGATCATAGTACCTTTTGAAAAATTATAGATTCTTTGATTTCTTCTCCTAATCCTATGATTGCATTTACTGTTTCATCAACTCATAAAAGGTAAGCTGCAATATTCTAATCTACCTTCATCTTAAGTTGTTCGAACTGACCTCTGTAAGTTTGAAGCTTTGTTGCTTTGAATTTTGAATCTCCTTCATAAATATTTTGATGTTTGTCCCAAATCTCTTTAGCGGATTTACAATGTGCAATTTTGGTGAATATCGTTTTGCTAAGACCATTCAGAAGTGCATTTGTGGCTTTGGAATTATTCTGACTAAGTTTCACTACTTTTTCACTTGTTGGTGAAACTGTTGGTGAAACTGTTGGTGCTATGTATCCATCTACAATTGATTTCCAAATTTCAAATACCTCTACCTATATATATGTCTTCATCCTTATGCTCCAAAATACATACTTTTGTCCATTAAACTATGGTATTCCATTTTTATACAAGTTGTTTCTCTCCATGATCTACCTTTCAGTGGCTAAACTGATTTCTAAAGGAACCTTCTTTGAAACCAATTGTTGGATTACTGAGAGGTGGGGTGAATCAGATAATAGAGCAATTGAATCCTTTTTTTCCAAAAATACAAGTGTTATCTCAATGTAGCATTATTATCCAATAGTTACAGAGTAAATAAACAATGAAAATATGAGCAATCACACATATATACACAATACATCAGTGTTTTTATGTGGAAACCCAAAGTGGGAGAAAACCACATAATGCTTTTTCTTATATGTCTTGAAGAATTACATTCATTGGAAGCAACAACTTCCTTTATTTTCTAGATGCAACTCTAAGGAGGCTCCGACCCCCTAGTTTCTTAGTCTACAATCTGAGGGAAGCTCCAACTCCCCAATTCCCTGGCTACAAACAAAAGGAGGCTACAAACTCCTATGTTCTCCGGCTACAACTGCAAGGTGGATACAACCACCCGTCCTTGCCCTATCTAACCACCCTGACGTAGCAGTAGAATGATGAAACCACTATCAAACTATCATTGTGAGATATACCACTATACAATTGTATCAACATTTACCACTGACCTGCATCCAACATATAAAACTACCCTAAAATCAATATGTACCTGAACTAAACATGTATCAACAAAAATACAATAGGTACGCGACTTGTAGTGATAAAAAACGTGTATGTACATGCCCTATCTGTTTTGTAACCCGCATATGTACATGACCAAACTGTTATGCAACTTGCATATGCCTTCTGAAAAAATAGGTTTTTCTTTATTCTAAAAACTTCTGACCCTATGTAACTTCTTTCACATAGATCTGTAACCTGTCACTGTATCCCACTATTAAATTTGAACACTTTTGCAACGAAGTAGAGATGAAGTTTCGTCGGCATAGGGTCGTTTTTGCGACCAATATGTTATTTGTTTTTTTCTAAATCCATCTGTCAGTCTAGAAGCCACACATGGATCTTCATCGGTCTAGCGACCTAGAAAAGAAGCTTATTCACAATAGGGAAAAGTTTGGCTACCGACGAATATTAGTCGGTCGAATGACTAATATTATTCGCAAGAGTGACCAAGACAACCCTGGCAAACTTAGTCAATAAACCACTCTGAGTTGGTAGAACGACGAATATTAGTCGCTAGAGCGACCAAACCTGAAGGTAAAAAGGTCAAACGAAGGATGATCAGTTAGTCACTAGAGCGACCAAGTGACCTAGTTTACGACCAAATGGCTATACAAGCAACTAACATGTTAGTCACTAGAGTGACCAATGTTGGTGTTTGCGACCAAATGGAAATGAAAGCGATGAACATGTTAGTCGCTTGAGTGACCAATGCTGGGGTTTTTTTAAAAAACAATTATGCCATTCACACAGGTTCACACAAGAATAGAGCAGAGCAGTGAGTGTGTGAGGAGAGGATGATTGTATTCCTAATAAGGCTATTGTAGTTCTCCCTTGAATAAGAAGAAGACCGATAATCATTGCCCGTGGTTTTTTCCCGATTTGGGTTTCCACATAAATCATTGTGTCAAGTGTATGAATGATGTGATTGGTTTAATGTGTGTTTCATCTTGCTTATTTTATGCTCTCTTATATGCTATGTTTTGCTTCTGCTGCCCAACAAAAGAAATGGTGTTTCTGGTGGGATTATGGCGATGGTGCAGAATGCAGTGAATCAAATAGTAGCAACTTGGGGTATGTTGCTCAACAACACACAAAATATCCCATGGATTGCTCAGTTGCACACAAGATTTCTTGGCTCTCGCACACAAATTTCAATTGGAAGTTTAATCATATTCAGAAACTCTAGCTGTATGTGGTCTCCTCGAATGGCATTGGTTTCTTTCACTTTGGTTTTGGCAGGAAGAAGTTAAAAACATCAAAGAATATTTCAAATTGTTGTTCTCGTCTTGGACAATGTATTTTGCATCCTTTAAGATATTGAATTTTGAAAATTACAATCAAATTTAGTACCTGGGTGTTGTATCATCGTGTTAAAAGATGAAGAAAGTGTGGACAATTGTTGCACATTAAAAGTGTTTTCCAGTAAGAAACTTGTTGTTGCAATAGGACGCTGGAAGGGAAGGACAATTGTTTATGGTTTCATAAATATTATGTCACACACTCAAATCCAATTTGTCAAGAGGCATGGTTGGTTCATTACAGGGTGTCATTGAGGAGAAACGTCATCCAAGAGTGCCAAATCATAGTTGAACAACAATTATCAGAATGTCAAACAACACCCAAGTGCTAGTCTAAAGCAGTGAAACAAATAATGCCAAGGGAGTCATCTCATACAATTTCAATTTTAAAACCAGTAAAATTAGCAACCCACTGAGGGAATTCACAAATTCTCGGGAAATTGCAATTTTTAAATCAATTAAAGGATCACGATTAAATTTAGAACACCAAATTTGTTCTTGAAGTCATTTTCAAATGTAGATGTTGATGAGATTACCAATTTTGTTTTGGGAGCTAACATTGACTGAAAAAGGTAAATTGTATGGAAGGGCCTTCTATTAAGGAAATCCTTATTGCAACAGGGATTCAATGTTTTATAAATATGGATATGGAGTGACTGATACTGATGGTATGAACCCTCTATCATTTCATCAGCTAACAGGCCGACCTGTGCCACCAATTTTGAAGGAAACGACTACAATTAGAAATGAAGACAGTTACTTTTGGGTGAAAAACATAAATAATGGCTTTAATGGATTCATCAATCTAATAAATTCTTAATCATATGTATTGATGCTTTATTACTTGAATTAATTGTTGATCACTCCATAAACAATGTGTGAATAATAGTAACTAATAATGAGCAGTTATGGATGCAGAAGATTCACCAACCCTCCACCATAGTAACAAATCTAAAACATATTTTCCATGAATGAGAAATGAGTGTGAATCATCATCCTATAATATCACTATGGATATCGACAATGTTGGCCAAATGCAGTAGCAAGGAAAGTGTTAAGAAATAAGCAATAGATTTCACAAAGTGTGGGTTATTGTAGAAGTGAAAATCAACTGTGGAGTTCACAAAAAATCATGGGAGGAACATTGAACATACAAGAGCCTATAGATATGGATTTAATACAAAGTAATCCTAACACATAGCATATATTACTATAGAGTTTTCTCAACAGTTGCACAACAATATGGATTTAAACAATATGGATGGCATTATTTGACATACTCATTGGATACATCAATGCAATTACTATAGAGTTTGCTCAATAGTTTCACAAAATGGCATCGTAATTCGAGGTTTTTAGGTTGGCACAACATTTTAAGATCTTGGAACATTAGAGACATTGGAGGATCATTGGCATTCCATATTACTTAATGAATTTTCTCCAAAGGATGGATATAGAAGTCCAATCGAGAACATAAGCAGTTGTAGCACACCATGGGTTGATTAAGGTATTTTTTTTCGATGAATTGTGAATAATACAACCATATGTCACATGGGACATGTTCATTATCCATCCTGAAGAAAATGTATCATCAAAACCATGTATTGAAGACTCATCACATGCTTTAGAACATGTGTCAACACTTGTAGTTGAAGAATCCATGGATTCTACAGAGCCTATATCAACTATTGCATAAGAAGTAGCAGAGTGTGAAGAAGGAGTAGGAGGATATCCCCTTAATAGATTAGGAACTAGAATCAAATATTTCTATGGATGGAAAGGAAAATACCTTAGCCCAAGCTAAGGAGCCATTTGATATTCTAGATTCCACATGGCAAGAAGATCCTACCACCCTGTTAGGGGTTCCAATTGTTAAAGGAAAAGAAGAAATCAACAACCTTGTTGACGAAAAGACACTTGTGATAAATGAAGAGAGTAGCTATGTTATTGAGCATATTCTAAAGAGGATAAAGATATATGGTTCGAATAGGATGCAAAAGAGGATTCTAACACACATTGTGGCCACAAATTTAGTTAAAGTTTTGATGAGACAGTTGTTGATTGCTCAAGCTAAAGTAGCAATGGAAGCAATAAGAAGAATCAAAAGGTGAGAACTTTGTTTTTGTCATTGAGAATAACCAAGTAATCACTTAGCCGGAAGAGAAATTTTCTTTAACCTCAATAGATTTTAATGAAAATTCAGAAGTCATCGATAATGAAAATACCAAGATAAAAATTAACCTGGTAAAACAAATGCAATAAACTACAAAAAAGGATTAGGAAATTGCAAGATTAACATATGTATGTGAGAAGATTATTGAACAAGATTACAAAATGTTGGCACATAGACCACTTGCTAGGATCTATGTTTTATACTTAAAAGAGAAATGGCACAAATTTAACATTGAATGATACATATCTCTTATGAAGACTGATTTCCAAAACCCTTGGAAATTTTGTGAATTGTATTTTGATATCACCCCTAAAAGGAGAAATCGCCTTTGCAAACCTTACCTACACAAATAGATGTTGGGGGTGTGTAAATATAATCATTTAAGTATGGGTTCCAGAATGAAACTATGAGATTCACAACTACAAAATAACATGAGCCTAAAGAGATTATAGTAGAATTGAAGATAAGAGTAGAAGGGGCTAGACCAAGTAAGGTATGGAAAAATCATATTCACCTAACAGTAGATCCATATGCCTACCCAATTCTGGAGAGAAGACACTTGGAGGTTGCAAAAAACTCATCAACACCTCCATAAATGAGGTACTGAGGAATATAGATTCGAGGTGACAAAGACTAACATAGAATCTATGGTAAAGAGAGACAGGCTCACTACTAGGACACAAAACAATTCTCCATAGAGTTGATTCATATATTGAAGGTCTCAGGGTGAACATGTCCTAGTGGATAGGGTTGAAGTTCAAGTCCCCCTCCTACTATACCCCATTCCATACCTTAGGTAGTCAGGAGAACCTGATATTGATATTCTAAAGGCAAGAACAAATGCCAATGTTACATGAGGATATTAGATGTGTGGGAGGTATTGAATGAGTTTAGGAGAACTATAAACAAAAGCAATAGCTACAACTTTCTATGTAAAATATGATAAATATTATTTACTTTTTAGGGTAATATTTTAGGAGGTAAAGTTAGGGAATATTTTGTATATAGGATGCGTTTTTTGTGAATAAATTTACATAGA
>ML786715.1:0-43019 GCA_009831015.1 Picea engelmannii | reverse complement strand
TTAGAGTGATTGTAGCTGAATCAGTAATCTTTTTACTCTATCAAAAGTGGATAAACCATAAAATCTTTCTAAGGAGTTAAAATAAACCATAAAATCTGATTTAAGGAGTGAAAATAAACCATAAAATAGTTCAATAGCACCAAACTACTAAATCACATAGAAAAATTTTAAGTACTGACCTTCAAAATCTCAGCTATGTAGAGTCTAATCGATTCAATGTTTCTCTTCTTGAAAGAGAATTGAAATCAAGATTTCATAAAAAACCAGAACACCATTGCATCAGAACACCCGAATAATTTTCGCAATTGTAGAAAATGATTGTTGCAACTACAGAAAATTTGTCATAATTGAGATATATATAAGATTGATTTGTCGTAAATGACCGTTTGATTCTCACACATGCCAAGTTGGTCGCTATAGCGACTAACTTGTGGTTGGTCGGTCTACCGACTAACTTTCTTCGTTAGAACGACCAACATGGAAGGTTGATCGCTAGAGCGACCAACAGATGGAGCCCAAAAAAAAAACATATTTAGTCCAAAAAAAAAAAAAAAATACAACGAAATTTTAAACCGTCGTAATTTGCACCCAATGTAGTAGTGTCCAGACTGTATCTGTACTCTGTGCATGCATCCTCATACATATCTCTCTCTAGTCATGTGCCATAAGTGTGTGTATTCATGAATAAGTAGAATATCCCTCACATGATCTAGACTTCAAACCCTTTCTGATATTCAACCTCTCAATATATCAGCCAATACAAGCTCTCAACCATATACAACAAAAGAAAACCTTAGTCATATACCAAGAAATGCAAGTTGTGCCTTAACAAGAAGTAGCAATGATAAATATACTGACATTATATTTCTGTAGATCTGAGTTATGCAGAAGATCTCATGCAGCCACTAATCTCTCTAGGGATAATTCTCAAATCTCCATAACCATTTCTCATGCATACATCAAAATCCAACTATTCATAGAAATAAGGCATACCTTTTGAACCAATCGATAGATATGATGTATTTGAGCACTGTAGAACTTCATAGGAGCTTGATCTCACAATATAGAACCTTTGCATCTTCATCTCTTCAAGTTTCCATGGATTTACCAACATGTACACACCCTAATTCACTGCCATCCCCCATACGTACGCACTCTAATACACTGTCAGCTCGCATACTATACGCACCCTAATACACTGTCAACCCATGAATGCCTCAGAAACTAGGGTTTTTTGTATTCGTTGTAATTCCGAGAATTTCTCTTTCAACCCTTCATACTACCTCATACCTTTGCAACTTCAGATGTATCAATGAGTATTTGCAATAAGCCTCACACAACAAGATATATTCAATATGTTCAAGTGTGATTAAATGAGAGAGATTTCCCTCTTATTGATACTTTCATGTAGCATTACACTTTCCTTATTTTAGGGAGTTCTCCATTTACTTTATTGTTTAAATAAGTTCTTTTTCAAACACTTGACTTTTGGGGTTCTCCAACTTCATATGGCCATAACTCTCTAACCGTGAGGAGTTATGTGGTGTTCCACATACCATCAGAAATGACATGACAAGCACTATCCATATAGGATAGTTTCACTGAAAATTTTATTGACCTTCATCTCATTATTCCATAATTAAGCATGGGTTCTCTAACCATAATTCTAGGATAACTCAATCTGCAAAGCCTCTTCCCATGAGGGATTTCACCATAAGGGGACCACTTTGGATTTCATCCATTTGTACTTCTTATCAACCATGACAAGGCAATAATGAGTCATGTTTACATAAAACAAACTTGGGTCCATTACCCAAACCTTTGTGCTACCAAACTTTGCTCAAGCATTGAAATCAATGACAACCAACCTTAATAAACAATCTCCCCCTTTGGAATTGATGGAAACACTCTGATGCAATACCGAAATCATGTCATGCATATCACTCATGCTCCCCCTGGAACCATGCCTATGTCCCATACATTTTTGTGACCATTTCTCCCCTTGGAATCATGCCTCTGTCCTATGCAACTGATAAATATCTCCCCCTTTGTCATCAATGGCAAAGGTATCTTTCCATCTGGGGCTTCTCCCCCTAACTGAACTGTCCTCTTTATGGTGATTCCTCATGTACATCTAAGAAATATAAGATAAGCATTCTAAATAATTCATTTTGGAGTAGAAATAATTATGAGTCTCTGGCGAAGATACTCAAAGGATTCTCGTGGAAGAGGTTTTGTAAAGATGTCTGCCACTTTTTCTTCTGTGCCCACATATTCAAATATGATGTTCTTTTCTGCAACCTATTCCCATAGAAAGTGATGCTTTATTGGAATGTGCTTCATCTTGGAGTGCATCACTGGGTTCTTTGAGATACTGATGGTGCTTGTATTATCACAATAGATTGGAATGGGATCATGATACTCAACCTGTATATTTTTCATAGTTTGGTTCATCCATAGGACCTGTGTACAACATGTTGCTGCTACAATATACTATGCCTCAGCTATAGATAGAGATATTGATTATTGTTTCTTGCTTAGCCATGATACTAAACACTCACCCAAGTAGAACGCTTCTCCACTGGTGCTTCGTCAGTCATCAATACAACCTACCCAATCTGCATCTGTGTAGGCAATAAGAGATAAATCCTTTCCTTTTGGATACCATAATCCAAACTCGTTTGTTCCTTTAATATATCTGAAAATCCTCTTCACTGCTAATACATGTGATTCCTTTGGTGTTGTTTGAAATTGTGCTACCTATCCAACTACCTGCATTACATCTACTTAAGACGTTGTCACATATAGTAGGCTACCAATCATTGACCTGTATTGCCTCTGATCTATAGACTTTGAATCATCATATTTTCTCAACTTGCAACTGGTTTGCATGGGAGTGATAATTGGTTTGCAATCTTCCATTCTGAACCTTTTTACCAATTCTCTAATATACCTGGTTTGAGAAATAAAAATTCCTTGGTTGCTTTGACGTATCTGAAGCCCTAGAAAGAAGGATAGTTCTCCAAGTAATGACATTTCAAATTCATTATGCATATTCTTTGCAAATTTCTGGCTTAACCTATCATCATCACTACCAAAAATAATATAATCAACATAAACTTCAATTAATAAAATACTATCTTGACTTACCTTGATGTAGAAGTTTTTCTCTACACTTCCTTTTCTGAACCCTGCCTACTGTAGATATTTATCCTATCTATAGTACCATGCTCTAGGAGTTTGTTTTAGACCATACAAAGCCTTCTTTAATTTACACACATAATATGCATTCTCTGACAACTGAAATCCTTCTGGTTGTTCAATGTAGACTTGTTCTTCAAGTTCCCCATCCAGAAAAAATGATTTTATGTCCATCTGATACACTTTCTTTTCAATGTCTCTTCAAAGTCAATTCCTTCAACCTTTGCATATCCTTTACATACCATTCTAGCTTTGTTCCTTGTAACATGTCCATCTTCATTCAATTTATTCCTGTATACCCACTTTGTGTCGATGACATTCTTATCCTTTGGTCTTGGAACCAATTCCCAAGTGTCATTTTTTTCTATTTGATCCAATTCTTCATCCATGGCCTTATTCCAAAAATCATCCTTGCTAGCCTCTTCAAAACAGGTTGGTTCAATCATAGATGAGACTGATAGGTGCATTTTTTCTGGTGAACGCATTCTTCTTCTAGTCTCAATTCATGCATCTGTGTTTCCGATAATCTGATCTGAAGGATGATTCTTCTATACTCTTCTGTTGGATGTCTTTGGAGGAACTTGTTGAACTTTCTCTTCTTCAATTGTCAGATCCTCTTCATATTCTCCTTCTACTTTTTCATCTTTTTTTTCTTCTTTGTAAAGTTGTTCCATTGATTCATTTTCTTCTTCCTTTAATTATTTTCTACCTGTTTCATCAATTGTTACATTGATTCTTTCCATGACTTTGTTCAATATTAGGTTGTAACACTTGTATGCTTTATTTGTACTTGAGTAACCAAAAAATAATCATTTGTCCACACGAGATTCAAACTTTCTCATTCTTCCATATTCTCTTTTAATGTAGCATTTGCTTCCAAAAACTTTGAAGTGCTTCACATTTGTTGGTCTTCCTTTCCATAGCTCGTAGGGAGTTTTGTCAGTGTTGTTTCTAAGTATTACTTTGTTTTGAATGTGAACTGTTGCATGCACTTCCTGTGTCCAAAATATAATAAAAATATTTATCCCCTTAAGACCCCCTCTCTCGTGGAATCATAGTCTCCTATAACTATTGTCCTTTTCCGCCTTGCAGTCAACTATGTATTTTATTATTAATAATTATTAAAGTATTACATTTCCTAGGTACTCTATCCTCTTTTAATTGTATGGGTGCCCCCTCCTTTCATAAAATAAAAAAAAATACATTATTTAATATGGGGTCTGAAAATTGATGTATTACATTCCCCTCCCCCTTATTTTGGCACCGTCCTTAGTGCATATACAAAACAAAAATCAAAATTTCAAAATTCTTCAAAAATCCATGTGTACTCTATGTGCATGGTATTTGCATGCTCCCAAGTATCATCTTCAGGACCGTAGTATGTCTCATGTACTTTTACCAATTCTATGACTCAATTCCAAAGCATTTTTACTTTTTTGTCCAATATGCACAACGACTGGTCCTGGAAGTCTCCTTCTGGCTCTACTTGGATCAAATTCCAATAAATAACATGGTTAGGATCATGTACACATTTTTTCAGCAAAGAGACATGAAATACATTATGCACATTCATGGAAGTAGGCAATGCAAGCATGTATGCAAGTGGCTCTATTCTCTCTAGTATCTGAAATGGACCACAAAATTTGGTTGTTATATTTGTACAACTTCCCAACTTCAAGGAGCTCTTCTTGGGCTTCACTTTATAAATCACATGTTATCCCACTTTAAATTCTCTAGTTGTCATGTTCTTATCTGCATAACTCTTCTGTCTATCTTGTGTTTCCTTCAAATTATGCTTAATTTAAACCATCTTATCTTCCATATCCTTTATAAATTCTTGACCAAGTACTACTCTTTCTACTGGGTTGTCCCAACTCATTGGAGTATTTATTTTCTACCATACAAATATTCAAATGGGCTCATCTTCAATGAAGCTTGATACCCATTATTATAGTAAAACTCAACCAAATGCAGGTAATCTTCCCACTTAGATAGATTATCCATCACATACATTCTCAACATGTCCTCAATCACTTGGTTGACTCTCTCTATATTCCCATCTGACTGTGGATGGTATGTTGTTATAAAGTTCATATTTGTACCAAATCCTTTACATAATCCTCTCCATAAATTTGAAGTAAACTTTGTGTCTATGTCTGAAACGATTTCTTTAGGTATTTCATGCAACCTAGAAATTTCCCTCATGTAAATTTATGCAATATTAGATGATGCATGAGTCATTTTCACAAGAAAAAAATGAGCAACATTTGTCAATTTATCAACCACTACCATTATTGATAATGTTTCCTTTTTGTCCTAGGAAACTTAGTTATAAAATCAATGGTTACCACTTCCCATTTCTTCTTTAGAATTGACAATGGTTGTAGAAAACCCATTGGGTATCTATGCTCAGCCTTCACTCTCTGACATTCCATACATCTAGAAATATAACCAACAACATTTTTCTTCATTCTTGGCCGAAAGAATTGGCTTCTTATTTCTACAATTGTTTTCTGGTAACCAGAATGTCCAACATATGGAACATTATGCATTTCTTTTAACACCAAATTCCTAAGTTCTTTGGAACTAGGAACATAAATTATATTCTTATGCATAAGTAATCCATCTTCCTTGATCTCATACTCTTCAATTTTCTAATGTACATTTTTTTATTGTAAACACTCTTTTACTCATAGGTAATGTTGATCTGTAACAACAACATCTAAAAACATTATCTTCAAATCTGACTGATGCATACTAACGATTTTGTTGGATTACTGAGAAGGGGGGTGAATCAGTAATAGAGCAATTGAATCCTTTTTCTCCAAAAATTAAAGTGTTATATCAATGTAGCACTATTATCCAATAGTTACAAAGTAAATAAACAATGAACAAATGAGAAATCACCCACATATACACAGTACACCAGTATTTTTACGTGAAAACCCAAATAGGGAGAAAACCACGGAATGATTTTTCTTATATGTCTTGAAGAATTACATTAATTGGAAGAACCAACTTCCATTGTTTTCCAGCTACAACTGAAAGGAGGCTCTGACCCCCTACTTTCTCAGGTTACAACCTGAGGGAATCTCCAACTCCCCAATTCTTTGGCTACAACCAGAAGGAGGTTGCAACCCCTATGCTCTTTGGCTACAACCGAAAGGTGGATACAACCACATGTCCTTGCCCTGTCCAACTGCCTTGACGTAGAATTAGAATGATGAAACCACTGTCAAACTATCACTTTGAGATATACCATTGTACAATTGTATCAACCTGTACCACTGACCTGCATCCAACCTGTACAACTGCCCTGAAAACAATATGTACCTGAAGTGAACATGTATCAACAAAAATATATAGGTACATGACCTGTAGTGATGCAACACGCATATGTACATGCCCCATCTATTCTGCAACTTGCGTATGTACGCGACCAAACTGTTATGGAACCTGCGTATGCATTCTGAAAAACTAGGGTTTTCTTTCTTCTAAAAACTTCTGACCATGTGTAACTTATTTCACATATATCTATAACTTGTCACTGTATCTAGACTATATCTGTACCCTATGCATGCATCCTCATACATATCTCTCTCTAGTCATGTTTCATAAGTGTGTGTAATCATGAATAAGTATAATATCCCTCACATGATCTAGACTTCAAACCCTTTCTAATATTCAGCCTCTCAATACATCAACCAATACAAGCTCTCAACCATATACCACAAAAAAAAACCTTAGCCATATGCCAAGAAATACAAGTTGTTCCTTAACAAGAAGTATCAATAATACATATATTGGCACTGTATTTCTGTAGATATGAATTATACAGAAGATCTCATGCAACCACTAGTCTCTCTAGGGAAAATTCTCAAATATCCATAACCATTTCTCATGCATACATCAAAATCCAACTATTCATATAAATAAGACATAGCATTTTAACCAATGGATAGATATGATGTATCTGAGCACTGAGACCTTCCTGGGAGCTTGATCTCACAATATAGAACCTTTGCATCTTCATCTCTTCAAGTTTCCATGGATTTACCAATATGTATGCACCCTAATAAATTGTTAGCCTACGTACGTGCACACCCTAATACACTATCATCCGACGACTGTACGCACCCCAATACACTGTTAGCCTATGTACGCCTCATAAACTAGGGTTTTTTGTATTCAGTGTAATTCTGAAAATTTTTCCATCGACCCTTCGTACTACCTCAAACCTTCGCAACTTCAGATGTATCAATGAGTACTTGCAATAAGCCTCACACAACAAAATTTATTCAATGTGTTCAAGTGTGATTAAATGAGCGAGATTTGCCTCTTATTTATACTTTCATGTATCATTAAACTTTCCTTATTTTAGGGAGTTCTCCATTTACTTTATTATTTAAATAATTTCTTTTGCAAACACTTGACTTTTGGGGGCTTCTATATGAGTCATGAGGGTTCTCCAACTTCATATGGCCATAACTCTCTAACCGTGAGGAGTTATGTGACATTCCACAGACCACCGAAAATGGCATGACAAGCACTATCCATCTAGGATAGTTTCACTGAAAAAATCAATGACCTTCATCTCATTATTACATAATTAAGCATGGGTTATTTAACCATACTTCTAGGATAAATCAATCTGCAAAGGGTCTTTCCCTAAGGGATTTCACCTAAGGGGACCACTTTGGAGTTCACCCATTTGTACTTGTTATCAACCATGATAAGGCAATAATGAGTCATATTTACATCAAACAAAATTGGGTCCATTACCTAAAAATGTGTTCTACCGGACTTTGTTCAAGAGTTGACATCAATGAAAACCAACCTTAATCAACAATATCCCCCTTTGACATTGATGGAAACACTCTAATGCAATAATGAAATCATTTCATGCATATCACACATGCTCCCCCTAGAACCATGCCACTTTCCTATGCATTTATGTGACCATTTCTCCCCCTGGAATCATGCCTCTGTCCTCTGCATATGATAAATATCTCGCCCTTTTTCATAAATGGCAAAGGTATCTTTCCATACGGGGCTTCTCCCTCTAACTGAACTGTCCTCTTTATGGTGATTCCTCATGTACATCTAAGACATATAAGATAATCATTCAAAAGCATTCACTTTGGAGGAGAAACAACTTTGAGTCTCTGGCGAAGATACTCAAACGCTTGTCGTGGAAGAGGTTTTGTAAATATGTCTTCCACTTGTAATTTTTTTCCCACATATTGAACTCTGATGTTATTTTCCGCAACTTGTTCCCATAGAAAGTGATACTTTATTGGAATGTTCTTCTTCTTGGAGTGCATCACCGAGTTCTTTGAGATACTGTTGGCGCTTGTATTATCAAAACAGATTGTAATAAACTCATCATACTCAACCTGTATATATGTCAGAGTCTGTTTCATCCATATGACCTATGTACAATATCTTGCTGCTGTAATATACTCTACCTCGACTATAGATAGAGCTAATGTTGATTGTTTCTTGCTTATCCATGATACTAAACACTCACCCAAGTAGAACGTTGCTCGACTGGTGCTTCGTCGTCCATCAATACAACCTTCCCAATTTGCATCTGTGTAGGAAATAAGAGATAGATCCTTTCCTTTTGGATACCATAATCCAAACTCTTATGTTCCTTCGAGATATCTGAAAATCCTCTTCAATGCTAATACATGTGATTCCTTTGTTGCTGCTTGAAATCATGCCACTTGTCCAACTTCCTGCATTACATCTACTCATGATGTTGTCACATATAGTAAGCTACCAATCATTGACCGATATTTCTTCTAATCTGTAGACTTTGAATCATCATCTTTGCTCAACTTGCAACTAGTTTTCATGGGAGTGATAACTGGTTTGCAATCTTCCATTCATCACCTCTTTAGCATTTCTCTGATATACTTGGTTTGAGAAATAAAAATTTATTGGTTTCTTTGATGTATCTCAAGTCCCATAAAGAAGTATAGTTCTCCAATTAATGACATTTCAAATTCATTATGCATATCCTTTGCAAATTCCTGACAAAACTTCTCATCATCACTACCAAAAATAATATTATCAACATAAACTTCAATTAATAAAATATTATCTTGACTTACCTTGATGAGAGGTTATTGTCTACACTTCCTTTTCTGAACCCTTCCTGTTGTAGATATTTATCCAGTCTAGATTACCATGCTCTGGGAGCTTGTTTTAGACCATACAAGGCCTTCTTTAATTTACACACATAATCTGCGTTCTCTGACAACTAAAATCCTTTTGGTTGTTCACTGTAGAATTCTTCTTCAAGTTCCCCATTCATAAAAGATGATTTTATGTCCATCTAATACACTTTAATATTTTTGGAGTGTGCATAAGATAAAAGAAATCAGATTGCTTCCATTCTGGCAACTGGGGAAAATGTCTTTTCAAAGTCGATTCCTTCAACCTGTGCATATCCTTTACATACCAGTCTAGCTTTGTTCCTTGTAACCTGTCCATATTCATTCAATTTATTCCTTTATACCCACTTTGTGCCGATCACATTCTTATCCTTTGGTCTTGGAACCAATTCCCAAGTGTCATTTTTCTCTATTTGATCCAATTCTTCATCCATGGCCCTATTCCAAAAATCATCCTTGCTGGCCTCTTCAAAATAGGTTGGTTCAATTATAGATGAGAGTGATAGGTGCATTTTTTCTGGTGAGCGTATTCTTCTTCTAGTCTCAAGTCCTACATCTTTTTTTCTGATAACCTAATCTGAAGGATGATTCTTCTGTACTCATATTGTAGAAGTCCTGCAGAAACCCCGATAGATCTAGAATTCTAGTTAAATTGAACACCTACAATTTGTTGATATTCAAGAGATGAGAGAAAGTTTTTTCTCCATAAATCAAAGAATCATATTAATAAAAAATGAATATACATGAGCAACCATCCTCAAAAAGAAGAGAAGAGGTGAATATATAGAATTTCCAACATAGAAATTCTAGTCCAAAAAAAGCTAGAAATAGCTAAAATAGGTGTCATAAGCTAAGGGAGACCGCATAGTTCGACCTAGACCAATAAAGATACATGTCACACACTCATAAATTTCCACAAGAGTCAAGTGATGTGCATTATCTCACTTAAGCTCACTTAACTGACAAGAGAAGCAGTTCCAACTCACTTAACTGACCCGAAATAGTAGTTACTAATAATAGTAACGGCAAAAATCATTAATTAAGGAATAAATCTCTCACTCAAAGAGGAGGTGCGCATTCCCCAATAATAGATGATTTTTTTCATGGGGGAGTTGGAATAAATCAAGAAAATCAAGAACCGGGAGTTGAGTCTTGATCTAAAAATAGCAGTTTTCCCTAAAATCTAGGGATGGGGCGCACTTCTTCTCTATGTGGCCAAATTAGGTGAAATAAAGTGTAAATGAATGTATTAACCAAGTTCTAGGAGTCTAATCTAGGTATAAACTAATGTAAGTTAGGGTTATGCTCCAACACCCCCCCTTAAGCCTAATTGTAATGACAAAAAAAATTGAGTCATGACAGCTTGGCCATTTTAGGTACTCATTACATNCCAAAAAAAAAAAAAAGAGGAAAAAAATGTTGAGTTGCCAAAAGTGACCTACTTAGTTGTCTCCACCACTCCAAGCATAGCTCTCATTTCTAGAAATTTCTTTTCAGTGAAGGACTTGGTGAAGATGTTTGCAACCTGTTGCTCTGTGGGGCAATACTGCAGTGAAATGACTCTGTCATAGATCAGCTTGTGGATGTAATGCATATGAATCTTGATGTGCTTGGTCCTCTACCTATAAACTAGATCAATAGATATCTGAATGGACCCCTGATTGTCACAAAATATGACAGTCAAAAGTGGATATTGAATACCAAAGTCAAAGAGAATCCCCCGCAACCAAACAGCCTGTGTAGCTGCATTCACTGCACCTCTATACTCTGCCTCTGCTGTAGATAAAGAAATTGTGGATTTCTTCTTGCTAGACCAATAGAATGGCCCTAAACCAAAGCTGAAAACATAACCAGAGGTGGATTTGCGGTCTGTACCATCACCAGCCCAATTAGAATCTGTGTACCCAATTAGTGAAAGTGGGCAATCTGCAGCATAAAAGATACCAAAACTGGGAGTACCTTTCACATATCTAAGGATTCTCTTTGCAGCTTTCCAGTGAATCTCATGAGGCTCCTACATATATCTATAAAAAACTCCTACTACAAAAGAGATATCAGGTCAGGTGTGAGTAAGATACAACAAACTCCCAACCAACTGTCGATACAGTGTACTGTCCACCAAAGGTGTAGTACCCGCATCCTCAAATCTGACCCCTAAAAGAAAGGGAGATGTTATTGGCTTGCATTTTGTCATCTAAAAGCAAACAAGTAGATCTGATGCATACTTAGACTATGCCATATTGATCCCTGAAGTAGACTGAGAAACTTCAAGACCAAGAAAGTAGTGTAATAGTCCCAAATCTGTCATGGAAAATCGATCGTGCAATGTTGATTTTTCCGAATCAATAGCTAAAGTAAGGTTCCCTGTCATCAGTAAGTCATATACATAAATTATTATCAGAAAAAGGGAATCATCATGTTGCATAAAATAAACATTCGGATCAGATTTGCATCGAATGAATCCAATGGAAAGCAGGAAAGAATCCATCTTTTCATACCAGGCTCTGGGAGCCTGTTTTAGGCCATACAAAGATTTATTTAATATGCAAACAAGGGAAGAGTTATGAATGTATCCCTGTGGCTTCTCCATATAGATATACTCCTTGATATCTCCATAAATATATGCACTCTTCACATCCATGTGGTGAACTTCCCATCTGCGAGAAGCGGCAATGGCCAAAACTAGTCGAATGGAGTCCATTTTTGCAACAGGTGCAAATGTCTCTGTGTAGTCTATGCCATGTACTTGTGAGTATCCTTTTGTCACAAGTCGAGCTTTTTACTTTCTAATCTCACCATTTGCAGAAATTTTTTTTCGATATATCCATCAGCATCGAACAAGCTTTCTTCCTTTCGGAAGTGGAACCAAGTCCCATGTGTTGTTGTCCATAAGAACAAAGTACTCCTCATCCATGGCATCCTCCCAGAGTGGGTTTCCAGCAACCTCAGAGTGTGACTGTGGATCTGAACCAAGTGACATATAGCAATGTATGGGAAGCAAATTTTCTGTGGCAGCCAGGGCTTGAGGAGCCCCAAAAAATTGTGATCTAGTCCTTCTTGTATCCGTAGGATCACGGACTAGTTCACCCGCATCTTGCAGGGTTTTCTCTGCCCAAGTTGGAAACTGAGTTGGAGAAGCCATGAAATGCTCCTCATCCTCTATATCAGACCCAAAATTATTCTCTGATAACTGCTCTAAAGTGATTGAATAATTTTTTGATTCCTCCTCATCAGTGACAACAAGCGGTTCCTCAGCAGGGTCTTCTGAAAAATCATGCAGTGATTCTTCTTCAAACTTCACACTTCGAGCTAGAATGAAATTTTCAGTGTGAGAGTCCAGAAATATATATCCTTTAACACCTTCAGGATATCCAAAAAATATGCATTCAACACTTTGAGGCTCCAAAGCCTTCCTCTTATCTGTCAGAATCTAAGCCCATGCTCGTGAACCAAAAATACGAAAGTGCGACACTTTCGGTTTCTTACCGGTCCAACATTCAAAAGGAGTGGTGCCTTTGAGTTATTTATGAGGAACTCGGTTCTGAATGTATGCTGCACAATTAATAGCTTCAGCCCATATCTTGGGAGCTAATGATTTCGACTGTAGCATACAATTGGCCATCTCTTTTAAGGACTGGTTTTTCCTCTCCGCAACACCGTTCTGTTGCGGTGTATATGGCACTGTGTGTTGTAGTTGTATACCTGCATCAATACAAAGTTGCTTCACATATTTGTTGACATACTCCCCCCCATTATCATTATGGAGTATCTTAATCTTACACCCAGACTCATTCTCAGCAAGTTCTTTAAATTCTATAAGGCATTCAAATACTTCCGATTTTAATTTCAAAAAAAATACCCAAGTAAAGTGAGAGAAATCATATATGAAGGTGAGTACATGTTGAGCCTTACTAATTGAAGGCTGCGGGAATGGGCCCATGATGTCACTATGAATCATCCCAAGAGGTGAATAAGCTCTCTGTGCCTTCCCTTTGTCAAACTTTTTCTCTGGATGCTTGCCAAGAATGCATCCTTGACATACACTGCTTGTGAATTTAATAGCTGGCAATCCTTCTACCATGTTTTCCTTGTTGAGTTGATGCAAGTACTTATAGTTTAGATGGAAAAATATTCCATGCCATAACCTATTGATATCATTATATTGTGACATAAATACAGTGCTAATAGATTTAGGAACAAAGTGGGAGAAGAAATACAAACGAGAACCGTGATCTGCAATTACATGTGCAAGCTGTGAGCCTGTGGAAATGTCGGTAATCACTGCAGAGTCTGGAGTGAACTCCACCTTCCTTACAGATATGGAATGAGTGATATGATATATTGAGAGAATATTTGCAGACAGCGAGGGAAAATAAAGCACATTTGTGAAGCAACCCCCTTCAAGATCAACAATTCCTTCTCTGCACACCTTTGCGGGTGTGGCATCTCCCAAGTAAATTGGGGATCTGGTGCTTTCTTCGATGGAGGAAAATTCATCTTTTGATGCAGCCATATGGTTTGATGCACCTAAATCAATGATCCAATATGATGGAGTGGATGTGACAGCCATTAAATCATGACCATCTCGTGCTCTCCCTCCCGTTCTGTTATCATCTTTCTTCTTTGCATTTTCTGGCACCATGAGATTGTGTTGCTGCAATTGCTTAGCCATCTCATCGATAGTCTTCCTCATGCAATTTTATTTGGGATGAAAACATTTGGAACAGTAGATGCAAAGTTTTCTTTCCTTTTTATTCTTACCCTTAGGCTCAAAAGAGTTATATGAAGATTGTGTGGATGTCTCTTTCTTTGATTCAGGAAATTTACCCGTTCCTTTTTTCTTGTCTTTTGCACTGCTCTTTGGAGCATTAGTAGCCGCAAATGCTTGGTTATTGGAATGCTTGATGGCACCCATTTGGACTAAATTAGCTTTATTTAAGTCAATTTTTCAATTAAATCATTCAATGGAGGCATTTTCCATTTTTCCTGAGTCAATTTAGATGCTTGAAAAGATGACACAAATACAGAATATCCGGGGCCTAATTTTGAGAGAATTGAAAGGATGAGTTGTTCTTCCTCTTTCGTGACTCCACATGCATTAAGTTCAATGAGGATGGATTTGAATTTGGTGAAGAATTCTTGTAGGTTGTTGAAATGAATTGGACTTAGGAATATGAGTTCATTCTCCAGTTGATGCACTCTCATTGCATCCTGCTTGCCGAATAGTCCTTCCAATGTGGTCCAAACCACATCAGGAGTAGTGGCTCCACTGAAATGAAAGAGGAGATCTCTGAAAATTGATAGGAATATCATCTCAATTGATTCATCTAATTTATTTAAATACTTTATCTTCTTTGCTGCAGCAATCGATTCTTTCTCCGTTCCCATTGTTACCCTGTAAAGCCCTTTGCCTCGGAGGAGCAGAGAGATCTCTGTCTTCCATTCAAAGTAATTGAAAGGATTTAAAATGAGTTTTGTGGGATGAGAGAGATGATCCATTGCTTCTTTCTGCACCTCCTGATGATATATACCTACAAATAAAACCATGTACAATCCACTAGATTCAATCTAGCTCTGATACCATGTAGAATTCCTGCAGAAACCCCAATAGATCTAGAATTCTAGTTAAATTGAACACATACAATTTGTTGATATTCAAGAGACAAGAGAAATTTTTTGCTCCATAAATCAAATAATTATATTAATAAAAAATGAATATACATGAGAAACTATCCTCAAAAATAAGAGAGGAGGTGAATATATAGAATTTCCAACATAGAAATTCTAGTAAAAAAAAAGCTAGAAATAGCTAAAATAGGTGTCATAAGCTAAGGGAGACCAC
Source organism: Picea engelmannii (assembly GCA_009831015.1). NCBI lineage: Eukaryota > Viridiplantae > Streptophyta > Pinopsida > Pinales > Pinaceae > Picea > Picea engelmannii. The sequence continues at coordinate 27,794 of ML786715.1, read as the reverse complement.
ATAGTTCGACCTAGACCACTAAAGATACATGTCACAGATTCATCAATGTCCACAAGAGTCAATTGATGCGCATTATCTCACTTAATCTCACTTAACTGGAAAGAGAAGCAGATCCAACTCACTTAACTAACCTGAAATAGTAGTTACTAATAATAGTAATGGTAAAAATCATTAATTGAGGAATAAATCTCTTACTCAAAGAGGAGGTGCGCATTCCCCAATAATAGATGAGTTTTTACATGGGGGAGTTGGAATAAATCATGAATAAATCAAGAAAATCAAGAACCGGGAGTTGAGTCTTGATCTAAAAATAGCAGTTTCCCCTAAAATCTAGGGATGAGGCGCACTTCTTCTATATGTGGCCAAATTAGGTGAAATAAAGTGTAAATGAATGTATTAACCAATATCTAGGAGTATAATCTAGGTATAAACTAATGTAAGTTAGGGTTATTCTCCAACACATATGATGGGTGTCTTTATAGGCACTTGTTGAACTTGCTCTTCTTCTTCTATTAGATCCTCCTCATCTTCCTCTTCTACTTTTTCATCTTATGTTTCTTCTTCGTAAAGTTGTTCCATCATTCATTTTCTTATTCCTTTAATTCTTATCTACATGTTTCATCAGTTGTTACGTTGATGTTTTCCATGAATTTTTTCAATCTTAGGTTGTAACACTTGTATTCTTTCCTTGTACTTGAGTAACCAACATGAAGTACTCCTTTGTAGAAACGAGAGCCAAACTTTCCCATTATGCCATCTTCTATTTTAATGTAGCATTTTCTTCCAGAAACTCTAAAGTGTTTCACATTTGTTGGTCTTCCTTTCCATAGCTCGTAGGGAGTTTTGTCAGTGTTTTTTCTGAACATTACTCTGTTGTGAATGTGAACTATTGTATGCACTTCATGTGTCCAAAATATATCTGTCAATTTGGAATCCATTAGCATTGTTCGAGCCATTTCATGTACTGTCCTATTCTTTCTTTCAACAACTCCATTCTGTTGAGGTGTCCTAGCAACAAAGAATTTCCTTTTTATTCCATGATTGTTGCAGTATTTCATAAATTCCTTTGAAGTGAACTCTCCTCCATTATCAGATCTCAAGCATTTGATTTTTGAATCCATTTCATTTTCAACCATTTCCTTGTAGACCTTGAATTTTTCAAAACCTTCTAACTTATTCTTGAGAAAGAAAACTGCAGTCATTCTTGTATAATCATAAACTAATAACATAAACTATTTCTCACCTTTTAAACCCTTTGTTGTAGTTGGTCCAACTAGATTAGTATGTACAATTTCCAGTGGTCTTGTCGTTGAATATTCCTTTGATTTGAACCTGGTCTTGGTTTTCTTTCCTTGTTGACAATGCTTGCATAAAGTGTTGGTTGGTTTCGTGATCTGGGGAATTTCTCTAACTGCTTCCTTTTTGTTGACTTTGACAAGGTTATCAAAATGTATGTGGACCATTCTTCTGTTCCATAGCCAACTTTCATATTCCTTTCCTAGGTAACACTTTTCATTTCCAATTTCACTTAATACATATATGTTGCTTGAAGTTATTGCAGTTGTTGCAATCAATTATCCTAAACCTTCTTCTCTTATCTCAGAATTTTGTGAATCGAAAGTAACTTTATGAACTTGGTCACACATTTGACTCACACGTAGAATATTATGTTTCATATTTTCTACTGGTAGAACATTTCCTGCCTTGGTATTCTTGTTCCCAATTCTGGTTGTGCCTTTTCCAATGATTTTAGAGGAATCATCATTTATGAAGGACACTGATCCATATATTTCCTTTATTAATGTAAGAAACATGTCCCTATCACCTATCATGTGTTTTGAACAACCACTGTCAAAATACCAACCATGTTTCTTCTGCTTATCTTGTCGAGCGAATGTGAATTCTTCATTGTTGTATTGATTATAATTTCTTATCCATGTCCTTTTTCGAGGTTCCTGTCTGTGATTATTGTTTTTCTGTTGTGGTTCTTTAGGAGGGATTGTCATTCTGCAATATTTGACCATGTGTCCAAAGTTTTTACATTTGTAACATTCCACTTCAGTGCTCAAGGATTCAAACCTGTTGTAACTTCTTCTCTGTGTTTCACTAGGCCTTATTGGATAACCCTTTTGTGTATGACTTTCAGATTTGTTTATGCTCCTATTGTTAGCTCTACATTTCACATCTTTATGAGAAAAATTATTACATGCATAACATAAACCAAAAAAGATAGTTTTATACATGGGATTTGAAGATATTTTGAAGGGAGGTACTCTTATGCATTCTTCTTCTTCCTGAGGCCTATCTGTCGGTTGTTGATTCTGAAATATGAATCTCCTCGATGGAGGAGTGTCCCTATAATCTTCCTTGTAGATCTTCCTATCCCCTTTGATTTTTTCTGCATAGCTTTTTGGATATGTTTCTTGCTCTTTTGTTTTGGAGCTTGAACCATTTTTTATCTGATTGTATCCAAGTTTAGACTTGTCATGTTGAGGTTTTTTACTGCTGATAATATCATCCAAAAATTTTGAGTTGTTCTGCATATTTTTCTTTTGAATATGCTTTCTTAATGTGACAATCTTTGCTTCCAAATTTCCAATGATTTTGTCTGTTTCTTCTAGTTGTTCTTTGAGTGTTTCTTCAATTATTTTATCTTCTTCTATTTGAACCTTCAAATTTGTGATCATTTGTTCTAGTTTCTGAGTTTCTTCTTTCTTTTCTAGTCCTACTTGTAGTTTCTTGTTTTTCTTCTTTTCTCTTTAGATAACTTCTATGACACACATCAATTCTTCTCGATAGTCAACTTATGCCTCTTCAATTTCTTCTTCGAGTTCTTCATATTCTTCTTCGGCTTCTTCATATTCTTCTTTAGAGTCTTCTTTATCATAGTCTTCTACTTCCATGAATATAACTCTTTTTGTCTCATTGTCATTGACTTCATCTTCATCCGATGATGATATGTTTTCTTTGGTGCATAAGCTTTTCTTGAAAACTTTCTTTGTGGTTCTTTTTCCTTTATATGTTTGTTTTCTTTTTTAGTAACCTTCATCATTTATCTTTTTCTTATGAGGACATTTGTTAGAAAAATGACAAATACCATCACAATTAAAACAAATGAAAGGAATCTTACCTCTACACCTGTCGTCAGTTCCCTCGTTTGATCTTATGACCAAGTTTGCCACTTCTTCATCATCTTTCGAGACGCCATTGTTGCTTCTATGTTATTTTTCTTTTTTCTTTCCCTTTTTCTTTGACCTTTTGGATTCTTTGAAAGTTGCTTCTTTTATATATGGATTTTCTTATTCAATTATCATTTCATATGTTGTGAAGATTCCATGTAGTTCATCCATTCTTATTGAGTTTAGATCTTCTCTTTCTTCTAGTGTTGATATCTTAGGGTCAAATCTCATAGGAAGAGATTGTAGTACCTTTTGAACAATTAAAGATTCTTCGATTTCTTCTCCCAATCCTATGATTGCATTTACTGTTTCATCAACTCGTAAAAAATAAGATGCAATATTCTCATCTTATTTCATCTTAAGTTGTTCGAATTGACCTTTGTAAGTTTGAAGCTTTGTTTCTTTGACTTTTGAATCTCCTTCATAAATATTTCAAAATTTGTCCCAAATCTCTTTAGCAGATTTACAATGTGCAATTTTGGTGAATATCGTTTTGCTAAGACCATTCAGAAGTGCATTTGTGGCTTTGGAATTATTCTGACCGAGTTTCACTGCTTTGTCATTTGTTGGCGAAAGTACTAGTGTTGTGTATCCATCTACATTTGATTTCCAAATTTCAAATCCATGTGCCTGTATATATGTCTTCATCCTTATGCTCCAAAATGCATACTTATGTCCATTAAACTGTGGTATTCCATTTTTATAAAAAAAAATTCTCTCCATGATCTACCTTTCAATGGTTAAACTGATTTCTGAAGGTACCATCTCTGAAACCAATTGTTGAATTACTGAGAGGGGGGGTGAATCGGTAATAGAGAAATTGAATCCTTTTGTTCCAAAAATACAAGTGTTATATTAACGTAGCATTATTATCCAATAGTTACAGAGTAAATAAACAATGAAAAAATGAGCAATCACACACATATACATAGTACACTAGTGTTTTTAAGTGGAAACCCAAAGTGGGAGAAAACCACAGAATGATTTTTCTTATATGTCTTGACGAATTACATTCATTGGAAGCACCAACTTCCTTTGTTTTCCAGTTGCAACTGGAAGGAGGATTTGACCCCCTAGTTTATCAGGCTACAACCTGAGGGAAGCTGCAACTCCCCAATTCTATGGCTACAACCAGAATGAGGCTACAACCCCCTATGTTCTCTGGCTACAATCAAAAGGTGGCTACAACCAACTGTCATTTCCCCATCCAACCACCCTGATGTAGAAGTAGAATGATGAAACCACTGTCAAACTATCACTGTGAAATATACCACTATACAATTGTATCAACCTGTACCACTGACCTGCATCCAACCTGTACAACTTCCCTGAAATCAATATGTACCTGAACTGAACATGTATCAACAAAAATACAACAGGTACATGACCTATAGTGATGTAGCATGCGTATGTACATGCCCTATATGTTCTGAAACCCGCATATGTACATGACCAAATTGTTATGCAACTCGCGTATGCCTTTCGCAAAAGTAGGGTTTTCTTTCTTTTAAAAACTTATGATCCTATGTAACTTCTTTCACATAGATCTGTAACATGTCCTATATCCAGACTGTATTTGTACCATGTGCATGCATCCTCATACATATCGCTCTCTAGTCATGTGCCATAAGTGTGTGTAATCATGAATAACTATAATATCCCTCACATGATCTAGACTTCAAACCCTTTCTGATATTCATCCTCTCAATACATCAACCATTACAAGCTCTCAACCATATACCACAAAAAAAACCTTATCCATATGCCAAGAAATACAAGATGTGCCTTAACACAAAGTATCAATGATAAATATACCAACAGTGTAATTCTTTAGATCTGACTTATGCAGAAGATCCCATGTAGCCACTAGTTTCTCTAGGGAGAATTCTCAAATCTCCATAACAATTTCTCATGCATACATCAAAATCCAAATATTCATAGAAATAAGACATACCTTTTGAACCAATGGATAGATCTGATGTATCTGAGCACTGTAGACCTTCCTAGTAGCTTGATCTCACAATCTAGAACCTCGGTATCTTCATCTCTTCAAGTTTCCATGGATTTACCCACATGTACGCACCCTAATACACTATTAGACCCTGTACGTACGCACCCTAATACATTGTCAGCCCACGTACTATACGCACAATAATACATTGTCAGCCTGTGTATGCCTTAGAAACTAGGGTTTTTTGTATTCATTGTAATTTCGAGAATTTCGTCGTCAACCCTTCATACTACCTTAGACCTTCGCAACTTCAGATGTATCAAAGAGTATTTGCAATAAGCATCACACAACAAAAGATATTCAATGTGTTCAAGTGTGATTAAATGAGAGAGATTTCTCTCTTATTTATACTTTCATGTAGCATTACACATTCCTTATTTTAGGAAGTTCTCCATTTACTTTATTATTTAAATAATTTCTTTTGCAAACACTTGACTTTTGGGGGCTTCTATATGACTCGTGAGGGTTCTCCAACTTCATATGGCCATAAATCTCTAACCATGAGGAGTTATGTAACGTTCCACATACCACCAGAAATGGCATGACAAGAACTATCCATATAGGATAGTTTCACTGACAAATTAACTGACTTTCATCTCATTATTCCACAATTAAGCATGGGTTCTCTAACCATATTTCTAGGATAACTCAATCTGCAAAGCGTCTTCCCATGAGGGTTTTCACCATAAGGGGACCACTTTGAAGTTCATCCATTTGTACTTCTTATCAACCATGTCAAGGAAATAATGAGTCATATTTACATCAAACAAACTTGGGTCCATTACCCAAACCTTTGTGCTACCGGACTTTCTTCAAGGGTTGACATCAATGACAACCAACCTTAATCAACAATATCCCCCTTTGGCATTGATGGAAACACTTGGATGGAATACTGAAATCATGTCATGCATATCACTCATGCTCCCCCTGGAACCATGCCTCTGTCCTCTACATTTGTGTGACCATTTCTCCTTTTTGAATCATGCCTCTATCCTCTGCAACTGATAAATCTCTCCCCCTTTGTCATCAATGGAAAAGGCATCTTTCCATCCGAGGTTTCTCCCCCTAACTGAACTTTCCTCTTTATGGTGATTCATCATTTACATATAAGACATACAAGATAAGAATTAAAAATCATTCATTTTGGAGTATAAATAACTCTGAGTCTCTGGCGAAGCTACTAAAAGGATTCTCGTGGATGAGGTTTTGTAAATATGTCTTCCACTTGTTATTTTGTGCCCACATATTCAACTCTGATATTCTTTTCTGCAACCTGTTCACGTAGAAATTGATACTTGATTGGAATGTGCTTCGTCTTGGAGTGCATCACTGGGTTCTTTGAGATACTGATGGCGCTTGTATTATCACAATATATTGGAATGGGCTCATCATACTCAACCTATATATCTATTAGAGTTTGTTTCATCCATAGGACCTGTGTACACCATGTTGCTACTGCAATATACTCTGCCTCGACTGTAGATAGAGATATTAATGATTGTTTCTTGCTTATCCATGATACTAAACAGTCACCCAAGAAGAACGTTGCTCCACTAGTGCTTCGTCGGTCATCAATAGAACCTGCCCAATTTGCATCCATGTAGGAAATAAGAGATAGATCCTTTTCTTTTGGATACCATAATCCAAACTCTTTTGTTTTTTTCAGATATCTGAAAATCCTCTTCACTGCTAATACATGTGATTCCTTTGTTGTTGCTTGAAATCATGCTACCTGTCCAACTGCCTGCATTACATCTGGTCAAGATGTTGTCACATATAGTAGGCTACCAATCATTGACCTTTATTGCCTCTGATCTGTAGACTTTGATTCATCATCATTTCTCAACTTGCAACTAGTTTGCATGGGAGTGATAATTGGTTTTCAATCTTCCATTCCGAACCTCTTTAGCATTTCTCTGATATACTTGGTTTGAGAAATAAAAATTCCTTGGTTTATTTGACATATCTCAACTCCCATAAAGAAGGATAGTTCTCCAAGTAATGACCTTTCAAATTCATTATGCATATCCTTTGCAAATTTCTGGCTTACCCTGTCATCGTCACTACCAAAAATAATATAATCAACATAAAATTCAATTAATAAAATACCATCTTGACTTACCTTGATGTAGAGGTTGTTTTCTGCACTTCCTTTTTTGAACCCTTCCTATTGTAGATATTTATCCAGTCTATAGTACCATGCTCTAGGATCATGTTTTAGACCATACAAGACCTTCTTTAATTTACAAACATAATCTGCGTTCTCTGAAAAATGAAATCCTTCTGGTTGTTCAATGTAGACTTGTTCTTCAAGTTCCCCATTCAGAAAAGATGATTTTATGTCCATCTTATACACTTTCTCTTCAATGTCTCTTCAAATTCGATTCCTTCAACCTGTGCATATCCTTTACATACCAATCTATCTTTGTTCCTTATAACCTGCCCATCTTCATTCAATTTATTCATGTATACCCACTTTGTGTCGATCACATTCTTTTCCTTTGGTCTTGGAACCAATTGCCAAGTGTCATTTTTCTATATTTGATCCAATTCTTCATCCATTGCCTTATTCCAAAAAGCATCCTTGTTGGCCTCTTCAAAATAGGTTGGTTCAATCATATATGAGAGTGCTAGGTGCGTTTGTTCTAGTGAACGCATTCTTCTTCTAGTCTCAACTCCTGCATATTTGTTTCCGATAATTTGATATGAAGTATGATTCTTCTAAACTCATATGTTGGGTGTCTTTGGAGGCACTTGTTGAAATTTCTCTTCTTTTGTCGAATCCTCTTTATCTTCCCCTTCTAATTTTTCATCTTTTTTGTCTTCTTCGTAAATTTGTTCCATTGATTCATTTTTTTCTTCCTTTAATTCTTGTCTACCTGTTTCATCAATTGTTACGTTGATGCTTTCCACAAATTTGTTCAATCTCAAGTTTTAACACTTGTATGCTTTCCTTTTACTTGAGTAACCAACTAGTACTCCTTTGTCCACACGAGAGTCAAACTTTCCCATTATGCCATCTTCTCTTTTAATGTAGAATTTTCTTCCAAAAACTCTGAAGTGCTTCGCATTTGTTGGTCTTCCTTGCCATAGCTCGTAGGGAGTTTTGTCAGTGTTTTTTCTGAGCATTACTCTATTTTTAATGTGAACTGATGTATGCACTTCCTATGTCCAAAATATATCTGTTAATTTGGAATCCATTAGCATTGTTCAAGCCATTTCTTGTACTGTCTTGTTCTTTCTTTCAACAACTCCATTATGTTGAGGTGTCCTAGCAACGAACAATTTCCTTTTTATTCCATGACTACTGTAGTAGTCCATAAATTCCTTTGAAGTGAACTCTCCTCCATATCAAATATCAAGAATTTTATTTTTGAATCCATTTCATTTTCAACCATTTCCTTGTAGACCTTGAAGTTTTCAAAATCTTCTGACTTATTCTTGAGAAAGAAAACTACAGTCATTCTTGTATAATCATCAACTAATAACATAAAATATTTCTCACCTCTTAAACCCTTTGTTGTAGTTGGTCCAACTAGATCAGTATGAACAATTTCCATTGGTCTTTTCATTGAATATTCCTTTGATTTGAACCTAGTCTTTGTTTTCTTTCCTTGTTGACAATGCTTGCATAAAATGTTGGTTGGTTTCGTGATCTGGGGCATTTCTCTAACTGATTCCTTTTTTATGACTTTTACAAGGTTATCAAAATGTATGTGACCCATTCTTCTGTTCCATGGCCAAATTTCATCTTCCTTTCCTCAAAAACACTTTTTATTTCCAATTTCACTTAATACATATATGTTGCTTGAAGTTCTTGTAGTTCTTGCAATCAATTTTATTGAACCTTCTTTTCTTATCTTGGACCTTTGTGAATCGAAAGTAACTTTATGACATTGGTCACACATTTGAATCACACTTAGAAGATTATGTTTCATATCTTCTACTAGTAGAACATTTTCTGCCTTAGTATTCTTGTTCCCAATTCTGACTATGCCTTTTCCAATGATTTTAGTTGAATCAACATTCTCGAAGGAGAATGATCCATATCTATCATTTCTTAATATAATAAACATGTCTCTATCGCTTGCCATGTGTTTTTAACAACCACTATCAACATACCAACTATGTTTCTTCTGCTTAGCTTGTAGAGCGAGTGTGCATTCTTCATTGTTGTACTGATTCTACTTTCTTATCCATGTCCTTTTTTTAGGCTCCTGTCTGTGATTGTTGTTGTTATGTTGTGGTTCTTTAGGAGGGATTTTCATTCTGCAATCTTTGGCCATGTGTCCAAAGTTGTTACATTTGTAACATTCCACTTCAGTGATCAAGGATTCAAACTTGTTGTAACTTATTCTCTGTGTTTCACTAGGCCTTCTTGGATAACCCTTTTGTGTATGACTTTTAGAGTTGTTTATGTTCATGTTGTTAGCTATGCAATTCATAGATTTATGACCAAAATTATTACATTCATAACATAAACCAAAAAAGATAGTTTGATACCTGGGAGTTGAATATCTTCTGAAGGGAGGTACTCTTATGAATTCTTCTTCTTCGTGAGGCCTATCTGTCAGTTGTTGATTATGAAATATGAATCTTATCGGTGGAGGAGTGTCCCTGTAATCTTCCTTTTAGATCTTCCTATCCCCTTTGATTGTTTCTACATAGATCTTTGGATATGTTTCTTGCTCTATTTTTTTGGATCTTGATCCATTTTCTATTTGATTGTATCCAAGACTGGACTTTTCCTGTAGTATCTGGATAATCCCATAAAAGATATGATTTCTTAAACATTCCTAGGTGTTAGCCATCCTCTAATGGCTTCAATCTTCTCTTAATCTACTGCTATAACTTCTTCTTAAATAATATGTCCCAAGTAATGGATCTATTCTTGGTAAAAATAACACTTACTAATATTGGCATAAAGTTGATGTTCCCTCAATACTTGCAACACCAACCTCAAGTGATGTTCATGCTCTACATCTGACTTATAATAAATATGTCATCCAATAACACAATGAAAAACTTATCCAAATAATGTTTGAATATGCCATTCATTAAGAACATAAAAACAACTGGTGCATTGGTCAATCCAATTGGAACCACCACAAATTCATAATGTCCATACCTAGTTCTAAAGGTTGTCTTACTAATGTCTTCTTCCTTTATTCTTACCTAATGGTATCCTAATATCAATTCTATCTTTGAAAATATATTTTCTCCTCTTAGTTGATCAAAGAGGTCATCAATTCTAGTTAGAGGGTATTTTTTCTTTACCTTGGATTTATTCATATTTACAAAGTCAATGCACAACCTCAATGTTCCATCCTTCATTTTGAAAAAGAGTATTGGTTCTCCCCAAGGTGAAACACTTGGGCGTATGTACCCTTTCTTCAACAATTCTTCTAGCTGCAATTCTAATTCTTTTAATTTAGGTGTACTCATTCTTTAAGGTGTTTTTTATACTCGGGAAACTCTTGGTACTAAATCAATAGAGAAATAAATCTCTCTCTTCGACGGAAATCCTATTATTTCTTGGAATACATCTTCAAACTCTTGCAATACTGGAAAATATTCAAGGCTTGGCCCTTTTGTCTTTGTTGGCTCTTCCACATGAGATACATACAATTGACATCCTTTCTTGAAACATCTCTTCAGCTGTAAGGCTGAAATATCCTTATAGAAATGGGTCTTGGAATTCCTTTCACAATGCTTTATTTTCCTTCTTCATCAAGACATGTAAATCTATCATTATGACAATCTAGGACAGCATGGTGTTTTTCCAACCAATCCATTCCAATTAGGATATCATAAGATATTGGCAGAGTGATATTTAGGTAAAAATTAGTATTCACTCCATTAATACTTATTAGACAACCTTTGACCATCTCATTGATCCGTCTTTTGGTTTCAGTGGCTAGATGAACCAAAATTGAATTTTCAAGATTACTTTTCTCCAAATGTAATATGTCCACTATTTTAGGATCAATGTAACAATGACTTGCTCCTGAATGAATTAAAATAGCAACAAGTTTATTAATGATCTTACCTTCCACCTCGATCATATTATATTGGTACTCTATTTGTCGATCTTCTAAAGATGCATATAATCTTCTCATGTCTTCTACTCTTGTATCCTCTTGGATGTTGTGCATAGTCTTCTCTTTATCTCCTTTATGAGAAAAATCCTTATATAGATGATTTTATTTTCACCCCCAACATTGTATTGGTGGTCTTCCTCTTTTTCCAAAGGATTCTTACTTATTGGATTCACTCTTAGTAGATTGTCCTTGTTGATTTTTATTTGGAGTGTTTCTATTGAAAGGAGGTTTGAATCCCTTCTCTGATCAAATTTCTCTTTTTTCTTATCCTTCCAATATTTTTACATGGATTCTCTACCCTTTCCTTGTTCATACAAGTACTTATCCTTCATGTTGGTCCCATACAAAGTACTAGGCTCATCATACTAAATATTTTCTTTATAAAAGGATGGGAGTCCACTCAAAAACCTTTGTATCTTCACTTTTTCATCCTTTATAAATCCTACATACTTCAACAATCCCAAGAACTTATTTTCATATTTTGTCATGATCATGATTCCAAACCTAAGTTCAAATAAATCTTGTGTTTTATTTTCATAGAAGTGATTTGAAAGACACACCTTCTTAAACTATCTCTTGAATTGCTTCCAAGTGATCCTACTCTCATTAATGTACTCGATTTTCTTTAGTTTATCCCACCACATAACATCTTTTCCATGCAAATGGTATGTGGAAATTTTGGCTTCCAGGTTATATGAGTATTTGTGCAACTGAAAGTACTTTTTGATTCCCAAAAACTAGGCTTTAGCATCATCTTCCCTTTCTCTTTCACCATCAAAGGATGGTGGATTAATCTTCCTTATCTCTCCTTGCAAATGTTCCAATTCAAGTCTTCTTTTTTGGTGTCTGACAGAAGATACATATGGACTTCTTATGGAGTCTTATCATGCATAAACTTTCCTTGATGAGTAAGGAGGTGAGTGATTTTTGTGATTTATCCTAGCACTTCTTGAATGACCAACTCTCTTGTAGTCATTTCTTCTTTCATAATGTTTCCCCTCTTCCTCCTGCCTTGAGTCTGAATCCTGATCCATTCTTTGCTTTCCTATGAAACTAATTTAGGCTTTGCATAACTTGAGAATTTATTTGATTTTTTCTCTCATCAACCTCTCATTTCCTTCTTTGTAACTCTGCACTTCTATTTTCAGGCTTATCATAGTCTCTATTATTATTTCTTGTTCCCCTATGCTCTTGTGCCCATTTGATTCAGTCTCTGCATTACCAACACTGACATTTTGACTCTTGACTTATTTATCATGACTCAAGGCTCCCTCTCCTTCCTTCGTGTCCCAAATATGTATTATTATCTTGAAATGATATTTTTATATCCCCTAATTATGAAAAATGTGCAAGTAACCATTTTGTTAGAATTATGCATATTATAGAAATTTTTGCTAATTAATGCTACAGGTCATTTTTCCACTCAATTCATGAAGCAATATATCATCATTATCCAAATTATAATAATTCAAGGTTATTCTACTCTGAATCATATTTCCAACGAATATACTCATGCCCCAATCCGATCTCTGAGCCAAAAGTTATGGCTTCTTGAAAAAGTCATTTTCACCCCATTTGTGCATTTTTTCCACTAGTGTATTTTTTATTGAAATTCCAACCTCTGTCAAATCTAGAAGAAAATATTTCAGGAAATAGAGAAACTTTTAATGAGACATAGATAACGATAATTACAATAAATTCATAAAAACTCTCATGTTTCCAATTTGATGATCCAATAAAAAAAACTGCAACAATATGGAATCTGCAAGTTTGTCCATTTTCACCCATTTTTCCAGATTGGGATTTTTTAGCAAAACTAACTATCTCACAATATGTGCACTTCTGGAAAAGATTCACTAAACCAAAGTTGTTTGTATTGATGATTATATAAAATTTTGAGTAAATAAAATTTTTTATTTTTGTGATCTGGGGTCACTTCTTTTGCTCTAAAAACCTCAAAAATCCCCCAAAAGTGGCCCGAAATAATGGATTTTGGCCTATTTTAGTATCCCCATAAAATTTATTTAGTTTCTTCATGGGTTATTTCCATATCTTCTTTCTGGACTCTCCCCGAGAGTTTAAGCTTAATCTAGTCCTCTTCCAATGATCTAGACCCAAATCTTTAAAAACCATTATTTTGAATTTTTTGGCAAATCCAAGTAGAATTGGAAAATGGCCCTCTATGGAAATTTTGTATATCCACTCTCTATGGGAAAAACCCATAATATTCATCCCAATCCAACTTTATTTTCTCCATTTATGGCCAGAATAAGAAAATGGCTCCAAATTTTCTTATTTTTTTTAAATTGTGGAACAATTTTTCCTAAGTGCAATCTGCACCATCAATCTCAAGTCAGAAACAACTTGGACTATTGATATGTGCTCCAACATCCATCGGTGACTGAAATCCTCCTTGTAATGCACAATACTTTTCCCAAACTAGAGACTCGACCATCGGCCATCAACTCCACTCCTCGACAACTGATTTGCATACAACTTTAAACCGACTGACCTCGCCATCGGTCGTCGACAGTATTCATTAGCGAATGGAACTCCCTACCAATTTGATCGAATCCCAAGCATCAGCTCATCAATGATAGATGATCTATGATGACTGTCAAAAACACTTCCTCAATTCGGTTGACCCAATCGTCAGCCATCGGCCCTCTCCGTTGGCTAATGTAGTATCTATGATAATGTGGCATGACACGTAGATGTTGAAATGGCATGAAACATCATCTTGAGGAATCAATTGGGACAACATGGAATTACACATGGATTCTAACATGGAATGACAAGTGAATTTTGACATGGTATGAAACTTCATCACCTTCTTTTCTCTATTGGCCATCAGAGGTCAGATATTTCCTTTGGCCCAATGAAAAATTCGCCCAAAATTTCCAATCCATGATCTATCATCCATTAGCGATCGAATATTTCCTTTAGATGAATGAAAAATTCGCCCAGATTTTTTGATCCTTGATCCATCGGCTATCGACGATCTCAGATGTCATTTCATTGAAATTCAACACTTCCCCAAAATCATCAATCCCCAATCCATCGAACATCGACGATTCAAATGTCATTTGACCAAAATTCAATACTTCACCAAACTCATCGATCCACAATCCATCGACCATCGACCTTCTCATATGTCATTTGGTTAAACTTAAACACTTTACCAAAATCGTTGATCCCTGATCCATCGACCATCAGTTATCTCAGATGTCATTTGGCCGAATTTCAAAACTTCACCAAACTCGTTGATCCCCTATCCATCAGCCATCGACAATCTTAGATGTGATTTTCAACACTTAGACAATTTCATCCAAAACCCAGGCGAATCTGGGTCGTTGCTTTCCCAGCCAAGATGATCTTGACCATTGATTTTCTATGAATTCTCAAATGGCCTAAAATGAATATGGAACATCAATATTCCTCATTTTCCAAACCTCCGAAATGAATCTCGATTGTTGATATCATAAGTTTTTCAAACTTCGAAACTTTATCTATTTTTAAAAAACATTCAAGGATGAATCTGGTCATTGATCTCAAGATTGAACATGATCCCAATCGTTGATTCATCAAACTCTTCTCGGCATTACAATGACCATTAAAATATGAATTTGCGATCTTGCAGGTCGAATCTAATTCTTCTACTCTGCAGATCGACTCCATTAAACTTCTTAAATAGCCTTAATTCATTAAAACTCATATATGCTCATGAATTTGGGGAATTTATCTCAAATTTTTCATCGTCTTTCCTCCAATTCTTACAAACCGACTTTGTGATGGGGAATCTACCCAATTTACGATTGTTATGGCCCATATCAGTCTGGTGTTTGAACTAGAAGCTCTGATACCAATTCGTATAAAACATAATAAAAACATATGCAATAACCAAGATTCATGCTACAACATAAAACATTGTTTAAACATCCCATGCACAACAATAACCAACAAAAATTCATATTGTAAATACGAATCTCAGAGATAATAATTAATACATAGTGAAAATAAATATACAAGCAAAGGAAATCATGATAGAGATAACTTATCTTAAACAAAATCAATCACCAGCTGGTTCCAGACAAAGGACATTCCACCCAACCATAGACACTATTGTTCTAAGTCTCAACAATAGGTCACCCTCGATCCAGGGCTATGCATCCACAAGGATGGTTCCAGGGTGTCAATCAACTTCCCAAACTAGTCAGCACTCAATCCCTCATAGGTTTCTGAATACAAAATAATCTAAAGTAAACCAACTCTCTTCTCTCCAACCTACACCACCCAAAGACAATGAAACCCCTTCACTACCATGTAGTCCCTTAGGCTATCCACTTCTTTCCATGGACCGAGTGCTTTTGGTGAAGAATATCCATGATGGGACTCTTAAGATTCACAATTGTGAACATATTTAATTAACACATGACAATGCATCTCATATATGCATGCATTAATTCATGGTTGGAATACACCAACAATTACTAAGCCCAACCAAAAATGGCTTCCCTCCCAACAATTTGTCAATTTAAGTGTGCTATCAACTGTGGGGGAAGAAAAGAGGCTTTGTCAAACCCAAGAATGCAATAGTTTCCAAGAATAATGGAGTGACCCAAGCCTGGTTGCAAACAAAGACAGTGTGTTAACCAATGTTTTGACTTTGCAAGGTTTCTCCATAACTATCAAGCCACCCTGGTAATGACGGTCTCATTTCAAAGCCAACTAGTAATTGTGGTATGGGGGAGATATTTATCCTTGATGAGAGAGTGCCAAATGCCTAATTTTGTCAATATGTGCCAGAGTGAGTTGACTGCTAGAGCTTTGCTGAAGTGGTAGATATTCTTGATCCCCCATATGCCCTTTATTTTTGGTTTTGCCAAAGATTCCCAATTGCAGAGGTGTTGACAAGAGTGTTCTAAGTTGCCCGACCAGAGGAAGTTATAGGTCAGTCTTCGAAGTTTTTCAATAAAAGTAGCAGGGATGGTTGCAAGAGCCATCCAATACATTGGTTTTTCTTCTAGGACAACTTTAATGAGTGTAAACCGGCCTCCTAGGGAAAGCCACCCCATGCACCAATGTCTAGTCTTTTTTTCAACTTTTGTTATGAGCCAGTTCTAGTCCACTGGCTTATAAGAATCATCTTTTAAAAAATATCTCATATATTTGAGACCAGTAGAAAGATGTATAAAATTGTATGGGAATATACCTTTTAGTTGTTCCAAGTTTTGTTGATGCAAGTTTGCATAGTGGAAAGTCATTTTTTCTCAGTGGATCGACAAGCCCATGGCGCTGCAGAAGGTATTTAAAATATCATTTATTTCCTTCCATTCCTGTAGTGAGTCATTTTTTATGATGAGAACATCATCGACAAATAGGAGGTGTAAAACCTTGAAAATCCTGGACACTTTAATTCCAGTGATCTTTCCTTCTGCTTGGCCATTTTTTAGGAGCAGACTCAAGGCTTCCATAACCAAAATGAATAACAATGGTGAGAGGGGGAAGCCCTATCGCAATCCTCTTCCACTAAATAAGAAAGAGGAAGATTCACCATTAACCAGTATGACAAAGTTTTCACTTACCACACAACTCATGATCCACTTGATCATAGAGTGGATAAATCTTGATTGTGTCAGAATCAATTTGAGTAAGTCCTAGTCGATGCACTCAAAGGCCTTCTTGAGATCCAATTTAAGGATAAGTGCCTTTAAATGTTTTGTTTTTATAATATGTAAGCACTCCTGGGAAGTGCCAATGGAGTCAAGGATCTAGCGTCCCTTTAATAATCCTAGTTGTTCTCTCGAAAGAGTCCGCAAGAGAATGGGATTTATCCTAGTCGCAATAATTTTTTAGATGAGTTTGTAATACAGGTTGCAGAGTGAAAAAGGTATATAATCACCGAAGGTGGTGGTATCTAGTTCTTTTGGGATGAGTGTAAGAAAATTCGACTTCAAAGCTACAACCACATTTCCACTAAGTCTGGTGTCTTCCACTAGCTCTTGAAGATCCGGTCCAACTAAATCAAAGAAGTGCAAATAGAATTCAATAGTCCAATCGTCAGGACCTGGACTTTTATCCTTGGAGAAGGATTTTAACACTACCGAGATATCTTGTAGCGTGAAAGGGATACCTAGTTTAAGTGAATCATCCGCAGAAATAGTGTGAGGAAAGAGTCTTGCCACTGTGACTGGAAGTTGTATATTTTCAGATGGCTTCACCTCAAAGAAGGGTTTGAAGTGACTAACTGTTGTTGTTTTTAAGGCTTGTTGTCCTCTGTGATGTATACCCAATGCATATACAATCTCCCTAATGTGTTTTTTTCTCTTGGAAGATCTTGTGAAGCTATGGAAATATTTGGTGTTGAGGTCACCACACTTAATCCAATTTCTTATGCATCGTTGTCTCTAGATAGATTCTTCTTTGAGAAGGAGTTGATTCCTTTCTGATTCTAGGCCTTTTATTGTTTAACTCATGTCTTAGTTGTTCCTCACCCGTGCATCTGCTAGTAGGAGGGATTGAATCTTAGTTTCAAGATCTTGGAGCCTTTGTGTATTTTGTTTCCTGTGGATAGAATACCAACCTTTTATGCAGGATTTAAGTCACTCTAGCTTCCAGATAAAGCATTGTTGAATACCTGGCTCAGTGAGGAAGAGGGGATCTTTCCAGACCTCATAGAAAATAGAGTTAAAATCGGCTTCTAACAGCCAGCATGAATTCAATTTGAAGGGATATGTTATCCAAAGGGTAGTCGAGTCCATTTTCAAGAGGATCAATGCATGATCCGACAGAAAGGGGCAATCCACCCGGGAATGGATCATATCCTCTAAGGAGACAAGATGTTCAAAAATTGGAAATCGATCAACTCTCTTGGAAACGGAGTCTGATCAGAGCAGAGGCCCCCAAAACTTACCCTGCAAAAGTTGTAAAATTCATATCATTTGCTATAATCAATTTTTCAAGGTCAAGCAGTCCCCGAGATTCCACCTTTTCCCAGAAAAAATGTCTATTAGAGCAGGGACCATATAAATTGAGTAAGTTGATCGGCATGTTGTTGCATCAAAAATTACCTGTCAGCAATATGCCACCATGGGGTAGAAAGGGGGATAAGTCAAACTTGGTAGGGTCCCAAGCCACAGCAAAACCCCCAGAGGTACCAAGTGATTTTACAGAGCAGGTGTCCCAGTTGGAGTGAAACATATTTAAGAATAATCTGACCTTTTTACTGTCAACCAAGGTTTCCTGTAAGAAGATGATGTCCAGAGATGTTTGTGAATGGATCCTTACAAAGGAGGTGGCTTTTAGGGGGGCCCTCACCCCTCTAATATTGAGGGAGAGAAAGATCATGGCTTGGATCTTACTAGGGCTTTCATGCCCCTAAGTGCCCCAATATCAGTAAGCGATTGTGAAGAATTCGTTGTGTGTAAAGTATAAGTTACCTCCTTGCAATGGGAACTATGAGTTTTAATCGGTGAGTGTTCAAAACCTTTCCCTCTTGATGAGGTGTAGTCTTTTTCAGTGTTCAAATATGATATCTCAATGGATCCCAAGCCTGCACCAGTAGCCGGTGTTTTGTAAAGAGAATTAACCAGGAAGGTAGGAAGAGGTGTGGGAGATAAAAATTATTTAGAGGATGGGATTAAAGAATCTAGAACAACACCAAGTGTTCTATCAACAAGATTGGATTCACTAAGGCCCGACATGCAATAGTATTGCCCCTGTTTGGTTGGCTTTTCACCACGACTCTTGGTCGCCATAGATAGAGTTGTAGTGTGTAAAAAAGGGTGGGCTCCCACACTACCAGAGGACAATCAGAAGGAAAGGTTAAGGCAAGAGTAGGCAAGGTAGAGGTTTGTATTCTTCCATACTTGTAGGGAGAATGAGGGTTAGTAGGTGAGAGAGGTAAATCAGAGACAGAAAAAGAAAAATTCGATGTCTCGCCAAGTGAGCCAGATGTCTTATGGGGGGAAAGGGTACCAGAGTGGACATGTGACGAAGGTAAAACATAGTCATGTATGGTGTGGGTTGGGCTAGGATTCTTATGTGTAGGAAGAGTTTCAGAGTGGTCCCTAGGAGTGTCTCCCCGAGGAAAATAATTTGATCCCAAAGTCAGGATAGAGGAGTTGTCCAATAGATCCTTTTCCCAGGAGGATAACAAGAAAAATAGAGAAGGAAAAATGGATTTGAGGTTACTGGTGATGGAGTCTAGGATAGTTGAGTCGCCATCCTCAGAAAAATATAGAATATTAACTTGTATGTTCACATCCAGGGAGTTCAAGTTGGTGGCAAGATCAAGCATGGTTTTCTACGATAGTTCATCTTCCATAATACCAGTGCAGGACTTTATCAGGTGTCTTGTTTGTCTAGAGAGAGTGCATCTGAAAGGAATTCCAAGGTAGTCAATATTTTGGCACATAAGGTGACTTCTCCATTCTATGTCAAGTGTTTCAAGCAGGCCCTCATGTATGTCTAGCTCCAGTAGAATCCTTGCCATTTTCTTTTCCGATCTATCAAGTGACTTAGAATCCACACTGATTAAATGACCAAGAGAGTTCCCAATGGTCGCAAGGGATATTTTGTTCCAAAGGTAAAGTGGTAGTCCAGGTAGGGGGACCCATAGGTGTCGATGGTGAAAGTAGTCTTGTGATGGATCAAAACTCACACGCCAATGCTTCAGCATAAGGGTACTTCCATATAGTGTCCATAGGCACTCCAGAATATTTGTGGAGTCCTCATGAGACTTGAACTAGAAGTATAACCAGCCATGCCCAAGGTGTGAGAAATATGGGACATAACCCAACAAAGTCCTCCAAGTTTTAACCACCCAATCTTCCCATGAGGATGCACAGGGCCATGGAAACTGAATCTTCCAGGCTGATATCAGCTCCAAGAAATAGTTTCTTTTTAGTTTTCTTTGAAACCCACAGTCTTTGTGTTGTTTTCTTACCTCCAAGTGTATCAACACAGGTCTTGTGATTAATCCCATAGATTCTAGGATGTCCAGTAGTGGCCGAGAGTGTTTGTTCACCTCGCAGGGTAGGGTATGGGTTCGTCTGTATGAGTCAATAATGTGAAATAGTCGGAGAAGCGCTAGTAGTAGTGGACAAGGAAAAATTTGGATGATTCTAGGTGTTAGGAAGTTCAGACTATATTTTTGTCATGGAAAATCTTCGGTCTGCATGAAGGAAAGCAACATTGGAAGTAGGTTGGGAGGTAGTTATGAGAGAAGGAGTGTAGATGGTGGGAGAGGTGGTAGGTGTGAGGAGACATGTGGTAAGAAAAAGATAGGAAGTAGGGGCTAGTGAAGTATTGTGGAGGGTTGTAAAACTGGAGGTAGAAGACAAGCGTGTTGCTCCAAATTATGGTTGCAATAAATTTGAGCGCCTGGTGAGCTCATCCGTCAAGGTGAAGAGACCCTCACTTCTCCATAGGGCCTCGTCAGCAACACTCATGAGTGCATGGACTTCATCATCCATCAGTTCATGTATCGTGGAGGATGGAGTATTTTTCAGTCGTGAAACACTCAGGAGAAAACCTATATTTTACACCAAATCGGAGTTAAAGCAGGAGTATGAGGAAAGAGCAGTCTGTCTCTGAAGTTAAAAAAATCAGTTGTAGTTTTTCCAAAGCTAGGACAGTGTAGAGGCATATGGGATGGAGGATAGACTGTGGATAGGCCTTCCTCTAAAGTTAGTGGTGGAAGGGAGCGCCAAAAACCCAAATAAACTGTGAAAGAGTTCGCTTAGGAAGCATGTGCACTAGGTGGATGGGCCCATTGTGGCCGGATTGATCCAAGTCTGCCATTGTTTGTATGTAGGTGCAGGTTTTTGAAAAAAACTAGTCGCCCCTAGATGCCATGCAACTTAGAAAAGGTATATTCCATCCCAGTTATGTTAGTAGCAACCCAAATTCTATTGTGAATTAAAATAATTATGTTCTAGAATGACATGATAAGTGTCATATCTAGATCAAAATATTGATTAAGTTAGAGAATTATGCAAGTATAAACACATTTTTAAATAATTGGTATTATATGACTTTATAGCCAACCTTTGTTGGGATTTCTTAAAACATATTCAAAACATTTTAGCAAAGTGTGCTAGTAGGTTGAGATTATATAGTGGAATTCCTAGAGTGCACTTTATGGTATGGAATCATCTAGTCCATTCATATGAATATTTATGGTTATAAATGAATATATGGTTATCTTAAAGAACCTTTCTTTTTGTTTACGAGATAATGGAGTTTGGTTTCACAATATTATACCTTAGCATTCATTCAAGTGATACAAGAATATTAGATATTGATAAAGAGGAGTACCACCTCTATAAAAATGGAGGGAATTCTTAATTTATCCCCAAAACCCCTTCAATCTTGATTCCTTTCCTAAATAGGGAAAATCGATCAATACTCCATCATGTCAGTGTTTCATGGAAACCCGCATAGGAGATCTAGCTAAAGCATGCACAAAAAAAGCTTATCAAGAAAAGGAAGAGAGATACAATATGGAAGAATGAGAAAATATATTCACACTACTCCAATGAGTTGATGATTGATACATAGATCATGATAAATATGATACAATGAATGAGTGGAATACACTCATATATAGGTAAAAACATTCCATAATTAAGAAAAGCATTCAAGCAGTTATCTTTCCTTAGGAATGCATGCATGCATAATAGTGATGGTAAAAATAGAAAGTATAAAATAGAACTAGTCAGTTAAATCCCATTGAACTAGTGTGTCAAAAATAGAAATTTCTCCAACACCCCCCCTGAACATCACTATGGAGTAAAAAACGAGTCCCAACTACTAGGCCATTTTAGGTACTCATGTACAATAAAACTAATGAACACTAAAAAAAATGAGGAAAGAGGGAAAACCACGTGGGAACAAAACCCCCCCTCAAAAGATAATGTACCAAAAGAAGAAAATGGTAGTTTCTAGGAAACTGTGTTCTTCACTGCAAGACGATCTCGCAAAGTCTGAAACTTCTTCTTATTGAAAGTCTTCATGAAGATGTATAAATCTTTATGGATCTGATGAAGTCCTTTGGCAACCTATCTATCCTTGTACCTCTTGATCCTGTGGACCCATCTGCACCTGAAAATATTCCTTTCTAGTGGAAGTGGAACCAAATTCCAAGTCTTTTTATGTAGGAGCAAGTCATACTCCTTATGCATGATTTATTTCCATAATGGATTTCCCACACCCCTATTGTAGTTCTGTGGATCAGTAGATTGAACCATATAGCAATGACTGAGCATCGCAGGTTCTGAAGATGAAAATACATGAGAAGGCTCCTCATGCTGAGATCGAGTCCTCCTCGAATCCAATGGATTCCCTACAAGGTTGCCTACTTCCTAAAGTGTGGTATGTGCCTTCTTGGGCATTTGCTGAAGCTTCAACGCTAGCTTCTTATCTAGATGTACTACCTTCTTATTTCCATGTATAAAATCTGAGTGTGTGGAATCATCTCTGATGTCTGAAACTGACGAAAGAACAAGAGTATATGTATGTTGCACTATAGGTGCATGCAAAGTACTCTCCTTATGTGTAAGTAGAATAAATGAGTCATCGTCATAAAACTTAGTGAATTTATACAACCTTGACTTGTGATCCACCTCACCAATTGCAATGATGGAATTGTCATGCATGCCAATTATTGAAACTGAATCTGATGTAAATTCAACCTTTTTACCTTTCTGAGCGATCTGATAAACTAAGAGTAGATTCATAGAAAGATATGTAACATGTAGAACATTCTCAAAACTGCCATTGTGGAGTTCCACTCTCCCTTCTCCTGCTACTTCTACTAGAGTATCATCCCCCATGAGAATAGGGGGTCTTGAGCATGGACTCAAAGAAGAGAAAACTTCATCTTTCACTTCCATATGATGGGATGCACCAGAATCTATAATCCATGAATTAGATGAGGAATTAATTGCAACCAGAGTGTGATGATTACCTTTCCTAGGAGTAGGATCTTCTTCCTCCTGCTTCTTGACTCCCTCTGGAATGAAGTTTCCAAGGTTGTTTTGCTAAAGTGCCTATGCCATAAGATCGATATGTTTCTTCATGCATGTGGATTGTTCATGATTCAGTTTATTGCAGTAAGTGCATTGTTTTCCCTTCTTATTCTTATTGGAATCTAAAGAGTCTTTGGAACCTGAAGAATCATTAAAGGGTTTGGAATATCCCTCCTTCTCGTTCTATTTGGATGACCCTTTTCCATAATGCATGGTGAGTTCATGTGATTTTGGATCTTTCATGAGGCCCATCTATATGTGTTTTGTATTCTCTTGTGTAACAAACTCAATGAAATGAGCCAACATAGTCATTTTCCAATTTGTTCCTAAAAGACATCTGCCAGAATGGAAATTAGAGACATATACAGCGTATTCTGGTCCTAGCTTGGCCAATATTGTTAGAATAAGTTGTTTCTCTTGTGTATACTTGTCAATACCACATTCACCCAAGTTCAAAATCAAATATTTAAATTTAGTAAATAAATCTTGTATATTATCAAAACTTTTAGGGTCTAAGGTATTCAACTCTACCTCAAGCATATGACCTCGCATCTCATCCTACTTTCCAAAGGGTCCTTTCAGGGTGGTCCAGATCTCGTTTGGAGTCTTGCATGTAGAAAAATGAAACCATAAATCAGTGGAGATTAACTCAAGAAGTAGTCATGTGGACTCATCTTTACGGTTCTCCCATCTCATCTTCTCAATCGTTGATGTAGGTTCTGTTTATGTTGCCATCATCAAATTATACAGTCCTTTCCTTCTAAGTTGGAATTCTTCCTTGGGCTTCCAATCAAAATAATTGTATGGTGTGAGGATTACCACCAAGTTTGATTGTATAATAGTTGTCATATCCATCTCTCCCATTATTTCTAATAACCACCAAAAATTTACTCTCAATCTGCAAGTGAAAAATTAAGAAATCATGGCAGAAAGGGCACATTAAGTGAAAATTCGTATCGATTTCAAGAGATGATCGTGTGGCTTAATTTCTAAGAAAACGGTGAGGAATATTGCCAAACGGTTGAAAACCCAATTCCAAAATGGGTCGATTTACTTTCTACACGGGTCGTTTCCTCAAAAACGTAATATTTTGGGAGGAATAACTGTAGAAAGATACGACCATGGATTCGTATCAGTTTCAAGAGGCTATCTTGTAGATTACTTTCTGAGAAAACGATGAATAATATCGCTAAGCGGTTGAAAACTGTAATTTTTAAACCTGTGAAGTAAAGCAATGCATATAGATTCTTAAGAAAAACATAATTTAATCAATGACTCATTCACATAGTACACAAAGATTTATACCGGAAGCCCTCAACCGGGAAAACCTTTCTTAAATTCATTATCTCGAATTTCACCATTCACTATACAATATATACAATGTTTTTAGGTATTCCGTAGATACCAAAACCCTAATCCCTAAAACCAGGATTATTTTTAGTAAACCGCTAAAAATAGCAAAATCCGATAAAAATAGCAAAAACCGCCCAAAAAACAATTTCGAGGCGCTACGCGTAACCAGGGGGGGCATACCTGCCCCCCCCTGGGACCCCCCTAGAAAAGCAGCTGGTGCACACGACACAACCAGAAAACTACTACGAGGGATCATCATATGCAATTGTTGAATCTGACATGCCCACACACACACATGCAAAGAATATAACACATACCCAACAAAAACCACTTCCAAAATGGGTCGATTTACTTTTCATGCGGGTCATTTCCTCAAAAACGTAATATTTTGAGAGGAATAGTTGTTGCAAGGTACGACCACGGATTTAGCTCACCGAAACTCTGATTTTCATTATTCTTTGGCTTGTCTGGCTTGCTAAAGGGGAGAGATTATTCAGAGGAATATCAAAGGCATTCAGACAGGGGGAGTAGCCCCAAGGAGAGTTCAAGCAAGGGGAGTAGCCCCATGATGAGAGTGGCCGTTTTCCATTGATTTCAAAGGGGGAGAGTTAATCACATTGATGTGATTGATGTTTATTGATGGGGAGACAGTCACATTGACTATTGATGTAGAGCATGCCTTATCTACATGTTGACATCAATGATTGGTAATTGGTGTTGACATCAATGTTGGTATTGCCATCAATGCCAAAGGGGGAGATTTTTGGATCATGTTGTCATTGATTCCAAAGGTTTGATTGATTGATGTCAAGTGATTGATTGATGTCAAATGATTGATTGATTGATGATTGATGTAATATAATATGTATTCTCCTTGATGAGAATGCATAGTTGAAGATGGATCAATGAGTTCTCATTGATACATAATGAATATGGATCGATGTGGTTTCATTGGTATATGATTCATTGTTGGAAAAATGTATATATGACTCATTATTCTCTTATCATGATTGATAAGGTGCACAAATGGATGAACTCCAAAGTGGTCCCCTTATGGTGAAAGCCCTCACGAGAAGACGCTTTGTGGATTGAATTATCCTAGAAGAATGGTTGGAGAACCCATGCTCTCATTATTGTCTTATCATGATTGATAAGGTTCACAAATGGATGAACTCCAAAGTGGTCCCCTTATGGTGAAATCCCTCACAGGAAGATGCTTTGCAGATTGAGTTATCGTAGAAGAATGGTTGGAGGACCCATGCTTGTATGTGTAATAACGAGATGAAGCTTAAGGAAATTGTTGGTGAAACTATCCTAGATGCATAGTGTTTGTCATTCCATTTCTTGTGGTATGTAGAACGTCACATAACTCCTCACAGTTAGAGAGTTATGGCCATGAGAAGTTGGAGACCCCAGGTTTGGGTAATGGACCCAAGTTTGTTTGATGGGTAACGGTATGAGTTATGGTATATTTTCAGACAATACTATTCTATATGAATAGTATATGTCATTCCATTTCTAGTGGTATGTGGAACATCACATAACTCCTCACGGTTTGGGAGTTATGGCCTTACGAAGTTGGAGGACCCTCACATGTCATCTAGAAGCCCCAAAAGGTCAAAGTAGTCAAAGTGGTTTAAGGGATTTTAAAAGGTAAATAATAAAGTGAAGTGATGAGTTTACTATAATTCAAATTGAATAAAAAATAAATTATTTAAATAATAAATTTAATGGAGAAATTAGAAGTGGGTTAACCCTAAAGGAAAGTGGGGCCAAGTGACCTAGAAGATGTTTTTAAGGAAGCTACTTGGAGATTATAAATAAGAGGCAAAGCTCTCTCATTTTAAATCACACTTGAGAATATTGAATATATATATGTGTGTGTTTCTGAGGTAACCAAGGATATATAAGCCTAAATTCTGAGGAAAGGTGAAGAAAAGAACGCCGAAATGCAAGGAAGGATAAATTCTTTTGATGGTGCTTTCTAAGGTATGTTATTTACAGGTCATCTCACCATTTTTTCTATAAATTTTTTTCTATAATTTCAGACCGTGAAATTTCTATGCCATTGATAAAACATACCCAAGTATCTGTGGTAAAAAATTCAGCTTGTGGGTCGTTTTATTTTTGGAGTTACACTCCGTGGAAAATAGGGTTTGTGGCTAGTCCTGAAACTAGTCAAAAACAGGTGTTTCGGGTAAAAATATCATAACTTCTTCATAACAGATCCAAATTTAGTGAGACAAAATGTGTTGGTTAGGGTACAGGATGTATTAGGTTTTGTAATAGTTTCAAATCAATTCAATGAATATTTTGTGCGGCCCACGCTCTACAAGGTCGCTCTCTAGAATAAGCCAGAATTCAACAAGGTATGCCATTTTTTCTATAACGCCTTTTCTGAGAGGTTCCAAGTAGTGCCACCTGGAGGAATTGCATTAAAAACACTGAAGAACATTGTGTATCAGTTTCATATCTTTATTCATTACAGGTACAAAGTTATGATTATTTCAAGTTGGGGTTGTTGACTAATCGAAAACTAGTCATGGTTGAGACAAGCAGTTGATGAGTTGGCACATACATGAGGTGTATAGTTGTGTTGGTACATATTGATAAGTAATTTTTTATGATTATTTGACACATGATTGGTATATACTTGGTACATGGTTGGATTCACTTGTTTATGGTATAGGTTGATTACAAGTTGTTTGGCACAGGTTGGTTCATGGTTGATGCACTTGTTTATGTTGATAGATTGATATATGTTGAGGATTGTTGCCTCATCTCAGTTGGTGCTGAGAATGTAAGATGAGTCTTTCATATAGAGCTGGTGCTCTTGTAGAGTTGTACTCTATGCAGTTGTTGCTGAAAAGCCCCCAGATTGAAGTCCATAATAAAAAGAAAAATTGTACATACATCTTGTGTTCTTTGTGTTCCTTATGGAGATGATTTTTTGATGATATGTTGCTGATATATGTTGTTGATATGTATTCACATATAAATGATTATAAATGACAGCAATGAGTAATGAGAAAATGTTGAATGTTAACTAAGGATTTTTTGTGTAAGAGGGAATTTTTGGGAAAAAGATCCCCACGCTCATTCACCCCCCCCCCCCCTC
>ML786714.1:446200-465781 GCA_009831015.1 Picea engelmannii | reverse complement strand
AATTAATTAATTATTTTTGAGCAATAATTGTAAAAACTAGGTCTTTGGACTTTTGATAGGGGTATTTGTGCTCAAAAGAAATGGAATAACACCCCCTACATCCATGGACCAAGTTTCAGCTCAGTCGGACAACTTTAGCCATGGGTTTGTCCACCTGGAGTGTCAGTCAATCTAAAACAGCGATTTTAATTGCTAAAGTCCAAACATGGCAAAATGTAAAAGTTGTAATAACGAGTTAGAGGATCTAAAAAGGTGAAATGATGGTTAGAGAGAGACCCCCTAAGCATAACATGACCCTCCCAACCTTTTCTAACCTTGTCTAACCGTTTTCCACCTCTCCACACTCAAAAGTTACGCCCCCCTAGGGGGATTGACGTTTTTTTTTGGTGGTGGATGTTGTGACTTAGATGGGGCCCCCTCTCATGAGTTAGGACTCCCTTTAACCCCCACATCACCTCCTAAGGTGATCCCACTCCCTTTTTCTCATTAATCCCCCTCCATTCCTTCCATTTCACCCTTTTTTTGCGCCCTCCAAGAGGAGTTACACCCCCCTCCATCTAAAAACTCCACAAATAAATTTTTTTTAATTATTTGAGACCTCTCACCTTCCTTGGCATCAATCCTAAGGCCTCCCACACCTCTTTGCTTGATCCCAACACCTCCTACATTTTTCTACACCCTAGATCTATTGTGCAAACCCTAGATGGTGCGCCCTAGCCTTGAGATCTACTCATTTACTTGGTGGTGGACACTTGGCTTAGATCCAAGAGAGGTAGGTTTGACTCTCCAGACTCCAAGTATAAATAGATCTCATTTCTCACACCCAGCTCACCATATCTTGAGCTATTGTTATGCTACTTGATTTTCAATTCTCTCCCTCTCTCCATTATTCCATTTTTCCATTCTATGCTCTTAGGGTTTTGGAGTACTTTCTCTCCAAGATCTATTTTCTTGAGTATTAATAAAGGAGAAACTTTGGAGTATAACTAGAGGAGCAATGCGTATGCTTGATCTTCTTATGCTTATGAGGTAACATTGTATCAATTTCTTTGGGTGATAGCAACTTTTGATCTTAGGTAAAGTGTTATCTAAGTAAATCTATTAATGCGTATGCTTATGGGTTTATCTATCTTGATGTATTAGATAGGATTGAAGTGTCGTTTTATTTATATACATCAACATATTATCTCTTGTATGCACATCACTTAAGGAAGTTTTGCAAGTTTATACTTCAAGGGTTTCATTGGGAACTCCTTCAAGGAGAAGGGTCTCTTGAGGCACTCATACACTCCACTTCTCTAACCCCTTACTCTTCATTTCTATTATTGTTCATACACATTCATTTTCAGCTAGCATAACATGTTTAGATAGGTCATTTATATACAATATACTCTCTTGTTCTTGTGGAAAGTTCTTGCCCTAAAAAAGCAAGGGTTTTCCATCATTTTTCTTGGTTGTGTGTAGCTTTTCTAGCAAGCCTAGCTTGCTGGTTTTGCAGGTTTCAGATCTGATTGAGAGGACTATTGGCTGCCCAAAGGACATCCACACAACATTAAGAAGCCCTCCAAGGGGTTTGGTAGCTATCTCTCAACCCTACCTTTCGTTTTTCATCATTTTGGGTACGTTTTGGCTTCTTTTGCTTGCTTGTAGTGGCTTACACTCTTAGAGGAACAAGTGGTACGGCTTTCCTCTTTGTGTGAGCTTGTTGGGTAGCATAGATCTAGCTAGGGTTTCATTTTTAGCATTTTCTTGTTCTCTTTTTAGCTAAGATGTGAGGTTTAGAAGGTGAGGGGCACCTTCTCAACCTAGGACGTGGGGTAGAGTAGTCTCTTGGTTGCTTGCTTGTTTGATAGTTTACCTTCTTAGTTTATCTCTCTCTTTATCTTTTACTTGTTTGCCCTAATCTCTAAATCTTAAAATAAATTAACCTAACTAAGCAAAACCTAATTAATTGCCTACCTAGTTGGGCGAGGAATACCCCAATAGATAAGGTTAAGTGGATGATGTGATTGATGATTTATGGTTTAATGCTATCATTGTCTAGATTTAGATCAAACACATAATCATTGTCTTAAGCCTATTGGGAGGCATAATAAGTAACCTAACTAGATCTTTATTTGCTTAGTTGATTTTCAAGCATTCTTCTTCATACACGTGTTTTAAATCTTAAATACTTAAATATCTAAGTGTTTAAATAAGTGAATGGTTTATCTTTCTATTGCTTATATCTAGTGGAAGCCATTTGCTTGGGCTTGAATGTTATTGATTGGTTAAGTAGGCAAACACATTAAAGTTTCTTCCATCTCTTGAAGGCAAGTTGTCCTTGCCATTGTGGTTTCTTTTAATAGCAAGCTCATATGTGGATATGATAACCTAAATCTTTTTCAGCCATCTTTATTTGCTTTACATGTGTTTATATTCTTAATTGCATAAGCTTGAAGCAACACACTTAAAAGCTCATAACAGTTTCGGCCATATCACTAAATCACAATTTAAAAGTGTCTTAAAATCTTGAAAACACTCTAATAACCACCTAAAAGTCTACCTAGTCCATATATATACTTAATAGACTATTTAGGGTACCTTAGACCACTATATTCACCATCTAAAACGGGGCTTGAGGAAAACAACGGAGGGTGTAGGCAGGGGACTGTCTCACGGCGCACAGGATGTGTCCTCTCCGGGAAGTACTCTTGTTTTGGGTTGACCTGTAAAGCTAGGGTGGCAACACTTATTGAGCATCCAACAGTTATTTGGCAATAGGAGGAGGAGGCTTTGGTGAAAGCTTTAATAAAATTTGATAAATCTTAAGAAAGCCTAATAATTAAACCCCGGACCAAACCTAATAAACCACTTGTGGGTTTAACAACTAAGAGTGTGGATCATCTTCAATAATCTTTACAACAGTTGTGCTTAAATCTTCTAAATCTTTTGAATGTGTTGATGATATAATGTGTTGATGATGATCTCATAAATGTGGTGATGTGATGCGATGCTTTAGTCTTTTGATATCCTGCACACATATAAGTAAAGCGTGGTTAGCTTGCTTGTTGTATCTTAGATACTCTTTATTTGTAAATCTTGGATCAAGTACTTTGTGGATATCTCATATGTGAATAGATATTTTGCAATTCTTTGTAAGTACTTGTATCTAATATTCATTGGTTTAATTGATTCTTTTGTAATCTTGTAAGTAACTTGTAATATACTTGTAACGAAACACCCCTTAACATAGTTGACCCCTTGCCCAATCTTTAGGCACTAGTCTTAGTTGACCTAGGGAAAAGGCTTGTTTTTCATGCTAACCCTTGCACCTTGCATTGTTGCCTTAGCATCTTAGGATTAGAATTCCCCAAACCTTGTAAACAATTAAAACAAACTCCTAGAACTTAACTTTAACACATCTAATAACTAAGGTCTACCCCCTTTGGCTTCCCTAGGAGTAAGCCTAGACAAAAGACGTTCCGGTCAAAGTGATAGCGTGGGCTGTGAACCTAGGCATTCTGCCTCCAAGGACACATTAAGTGAGCCGGACTTAGCTCACATTTGCAAGTGTGTATAAGGACGGCAACAGGCTCAGAGGGTAAAAGCAGTTGGCAAAAGATAAAAGCCTAAAACAAAACCTCGAAATGTTTCGCCTAGGGATCCCCGAGAAAGCAATAAAAGGCTTCTCAGCAAGAAATAGAGGGACACATAAAAAATAATAAAAAAAGACCTAGTCAGAGGATAGGGGGTATCATCACGAGCCAGCCTATTAGGTCCATGGGCATCTAGCGGTATGACACTACTAGCATCTGGTTACCACGCTAGGGTAGTGACTCTTGGTAGCATAGCCAAGAGAAAGGGGGTCTCATCACAAGCCAACCTTCTCATTTTCGTAAAAGTGCTTGAGTAACATTGCCACCACTGATCACCACGCCAGGGCAGTGTCCCCTAATTAGCTTCTTGAAAGAAAAAAGCAATAAAGAATAAAGATAAAAGGCATGAATGGGCTTGGAAACATTTGCATCCAAGACAGGTGCAGCTCACCCTCTACAGAGGCACCCACAGAAAAGCCATGCATTTCCCTACTATCACTGCACCCCTTGCCCAGACATCCCTTATCCACCTCATCCACTCACATGGCTTGGATTTGATTCCTCCCAGAAACATCCCATATCCAGTGAACACTAGCCCAATAGGATGCCCTGTCACTTCTTTCAAACCTGGCTTGCAGATTTGTATAATGTCTTTGAGCACTTGATTGAGTAAAAGGGGTTTTATGCACATGTTTAATAAAATTGATGATTAGACATGATTGACATTGCTATGATCCCTGTGACTTATGAGCCCATGGAGAGCGTATATGTTGATGTGCAGGATCATACCCGACGGACAAGTACCATATTGGACAGGTACACATGGGGAGATGATTAGTTCGAACCTCCATGGGGCTGAGAGCCCACCAGATGGATGTTGAAACCCCAGCAGGGGGCAGAGACTAGTCAGAGGGTTTGCACCGGGGAAGAGGATGTTCCACCAGAGGCAACTGAGCAGACCTGTACCCAAGGGGGTTGTGCCTTTTCCACCAAGATGTTGGCCTTGGAAGGCCATGACGTCACCCAAGACGCTCATGATGTCATCCAGCATTTGTGGAGGTCTTGGGAGGCAGTTGTGGCACGTGTGGCACGTGGGTTTGTTCCGGAGGCCCAAGGAGGCTAACATTTTTCTCCAGGAGGCCCACATTGCCCTAGAAAGGGCTAACGTCACCCTAAAAGGGCATGACGTCTTCACTTTTTCTTGATTAGGGTTTTAAATTATGACATTTAATGTAAAACAGTATTATTATGTTTTTTTGGCCTTCTCGGCCTTTTCTGACCTAAATTTAAATTACGATCATTGGTATTGTTATCGCACAGTTTGTAGCAAGGATAAAAGGCTATAAGATAAAGAGCCAAACTGGCGTAACAGGAACCAATCCCACCCAATGTCACCACAATGGGATGGTTCTTTCTTTTTAGGGAGGTTAGGCCCAGGGGAGACGTCCCCGGTGACCTAGGGTTTTGAGGAGGCTTAAGGATAATTAGGCAAGGATAAGTTTCCCCCCTCACAAGTCACCACCAATCAGATATTCCCGGCTAAACAGCCAATGATGAAGTAAAACCCCCAAAGAAATGCACCTGCCTGGAATAAAGCAACAGCAAACCGATATATGCAAGCTAGTTCAATGGGTTAGTACTTCATATAAATTAATGTCTATCTGATAAACATATAAGCAATTTAGCAATAAATATTGACGAAGTCAATGTTTGAAAATAGCAATGAGAACTATGTCACTTCATCAATAATTACTGAAATGATATGACATTCAATGTAGTAGATCAATGCTTCATTCAATTTATGCCTGAATCACCATTCAATTTTCTCATAAAACAAAACGTTGCTTCACAAATGATGTAAATAGCTAAGGATGACGACAGCACATAGGGTTAGCAGGTTAGTTTAGGCTAGGGTTAGTGAAGTTAGGGTTTCAATTGAAGGCTTTGAGAGTGTTTGGATCAAGTCCACTTCAACACATGAGGTCTTAGGATCAATGCCTTGGGGTTAAATGGAGTCAATAATGAAGGATGCAAGAGTTGAAGGAGACCAAGACTAAGGACTAGAGGGAGAAGTTTTGAGGTGTTGCTAAGGCAAGGCCTCAAAATCAAAACCCTAGGGGAGAGAGGCTCACTCCGGTGTTGCTACAGCAAGGCCTCGTGCTTTCTCCTCCTTCCTTAACTCAACTGGCAAAACGGCTAGCTCAAGAATAAAGCACATAACCAAAACTGGAGGGTTTGATGAGACAAGGTGTTGCTATAGCAAGGCCTTTCAACAAACCTTAGAAAAAGTACGGCCCTAAGTGAAGTAGACCTAGGCTCGGGACGTCTCTCTGTTCTTGGCTTCTAGATAGTACGGCTAGCAACAGAAGAAGAAGGGAAGAGAGTGTATCAATGGCTAGGCTCTCTCCTTCTTCAATGGCTAAAAGCTTCTCTCTCAGGGGACATGAGACAAGGACCTACTTGTGTGCTTGTCACCTAGGGTTTTGATTCAGTAAAATTTATAAACATATGCAAGAAATTAGACTACAACCATTCATTCAAGAAGTTTTGCAGAAAAATACTTACAATTCACCAAGAAATATCAATGCAAACCCTAGTTGTAACACCTTCCTTCAAGAGAAATGCCAAAATATGCCAAAATAGTCTTCCTTCAACAAGTGTGCATCATTAAATCAGCCAATAACCCAAGATAGGGTGCAAATTTCAGACCTCACTAATGAGTAAGTTGTGATGATAAAATGAAGGTAAAAATCCCTCATTTATACAGTATCATGACCTAATTTTACATTTTAGGTCATGTAAAAGGCCGACAAGGCCAAAATACCAAATCATATTGTTTTTACTTTAAATTGTTAAACTAAAGCCCTAATCAAGCTGAAAAGAAGTAATAAGCCCCCTCAAAGGAGACATCAACCCCTTCTACGGCAAATGGGGCATCCTGGAGCAAAACGTTAGCCCTCCTTGGGCTTCTCCAACTTGCCACACGTGCCACTGCTGCCTAGTCTGCCTCCCAAGACGTCCATGATGTTGGATGACGTCATAGTCAAGATGGTGACGTCCTAGGCCTCCCAAGGCCAACGTTCCACTGAAAAAGGGTCATCCCCCCTAGGTCAAGCTCTGTCAGGGTGCCTCTAGTGGAACGTCCTCTTCTTCTCCGGTGCAAAGCCCCTGATCCATCTCTATCCTGTCTTTGCCCCCTGATGGGGTCTCAGCATCCACCTGATGGGCTCTTCAGCCCCACGGAGGTCCGAACTAATCATCTCCCCATGTGTACTAGTCCAAAATGGTACATGTCCGTCGAGCATGGTCCTGCACATCAAAAGCTACGCCCTCCATAGGCTCATCAGTCACAGGGATCATAGCAATGCCAATCACATTTCATCATCAATATTATTAAACA
Organism: Picea engelmannii; assembly: GCA_009831015.1. Taxonomy (NCBI): domain Eukaryota; kingdom Viridiplantae; phylum Streptophyta; class Pinopsida; order Pinales; family Pinaceae; genus Picea; species Picea engelmannii. Next base: position 458,803 of record ML786714.1, on the reverse strand, counting down.
TATGCATAAAATCCCTAATACATCAACTAAAAGCTCAAAGACGTTACACCAGCCTACAATACAAGTTTTGGAGAAAGAGACAAGGCGTCCTATTGGGCTAGTGTCCACAGAAGAAGGAAAGTTCCCAGAAGAGACCTCATCCAAGCCATGTAAGTGGGAGATATGGTCAGGGGATGTCCAAACATGTGGGTGCAGTGAGGGCCAAGGATACAAAAAATATTACATGTGGGTGCCTTTGTAGAAGGAGAGTTGTACCTGTCATGGATGCATTTTTTCCAAGCCCACTCTTGCCTTTTATTCTTTTATTCTTTCATCTTTTATTTCTTGTTTTTGTTTAAGAGTTAATCAGGGGACACTGCCCTGGCGTGGTGACCAATGGTGACAGCGTTACCCACAAGTATTTTCACAGAAATGAGAAGGTTGGCTCGTGATGAGACCCCCTTTCCCTTGGCCATGCAACCAAGAGTCACTGCCCTGGCATGGTGACCAGCTAATGGCAATGTCATACTGTTAGATAGCCATGAACCTAATAGGCTGGCTCATGATGAGAGAACCTATCCTCTGGTTAGGCCTTGCTTTATTATTTTTTCTGGGTCCCTCTTGTTTCTTACTAAGAAGCTTTTTATTGCTTTCTCAGGGATACCTGGGCGAGGCATCTCGAGGTTTCATTTTTAGGCTTTTATCTTTTACCAGCTTGATTTTACCTTCTGGGCCTTTAGCCCCTTCTACCCACGAGATAAGGTGAAATCCTAAAAATAGGTCAACCTAATGTCTGGACAAGTGCAGTGGGATAGGTGAGCGGAAAACAAGATGGAAAAGTGGTGTTATGATGGGAGCGGACGATGGCTTTTCAGAAACTCCCCCAGTGGCAAAACAAAACCTACAGACACAGGCTTGCTAGGGCACCCTGTTAATCCCCCAACACATGGTCAAGTGGGAAAGTGTAAGATCCAAGCAATTGTTAGAAATAAAAGGAATCAAATGCATATATTCAATGGTTTTGATGATCAAAGTGACACATACCATGATACCTGGACTAATTACCTCATGGAGCAAGAACCTTCTCCGACACAGAACCAAGCCAACGGTGGTGGATGTTGTTGCTGCTGACAAGACAAAGATGATGGAAGAAAGAAAAGGTGGGCCCTCCAGGGCCCTACTAAAGTCAATCCTGCTCTCAGTACTCCATGTCTAGGACCTGTGGGCCTCGAGACATGATCTCCTAGTTATCCCTAAAAGTGGGGGATAACAGGTGTGATATAAGTAAGAGAGCTAAAATCTCTTTTAAGGATGATCTTTCACTCACACTTGTGTGAGGTCTGAAATTTGCGCCCTCCTTAGGGTTTTTGGTTGAAATTATTGATGCGCACTTGTTGAAGGAGGATTTTCTTGGTTATTTTCTGCATTTTCTTAGAGGAAGGTTTACAACTAGGGTTTGGCATTAATCATACTTGGTGAATGTAAGTGAATTTCTACAATCCTTCTTTTCTTGAATGGTTATGGTCTTTTTTACTTGCATTTTGTTAATATAATTTGTTGAATTAAACCCTAGGAAACAAGCACATGTTGGTGTCCTTGTTTCAAGTCCCAACTAGATTATGCTAAGACCCATTTTATTTGCTAAAGATAAATGTTAGGGCCTTGCCATTGCAACACCTTACCATTCACTCTTCAAGCTAGACGTTTTTACTTTGCCTTTTGAGCTAAAGAAGGAGGAAGACGCACTAAGGCCTAGGTTTACTACACCTTAGTGAGTCGTCTTCCCCTAGGGTTGATAGGATGAAGCCTTGTCTTAACAACACTTCAGCCATCATATCCCTCTTGTCTTTGGCCCTATCATTATCATTTCAATCCTTCAACTTTTGCAGCTAGTTTGACTCCATTTGCCCTAATAACGCACTAGTCTAAGACCTTGTACTTGAGTGCTTTTGATCATAACTTCCAAATACTCTTGAACAATTATTAACATCTTCTAACCCTAGCCTAGATTAACCTACTAACCCTAACGCTGCCATTATCCATTTGAGTTATACTTATACTTTGCATCATTTAATCCTTTTATGAGCAATTGAAAGATTGGCTAGTCGTTGCTTCTAATGAATGTTGGTATTTGACATTGATGATAAATCGTTATTGCTCATTGTGAAGCTTCTTTAGCATTTATTGTGAAGTGATATATTGTAATCATTGCTATTGTACATCATTGATTTGCTTCATCAATATTATTGGTCAATTGCTTTATATCAGAAAGTCCTTGATTATATGAAGTACTAACCAGCAAGTGACCTTGCACATATATAGTGTTCTTGTTGCTTTGTTCCGGGCAGGTACACTTCTAGTTATCTTTATCTTTATTGGCTGATTAGCCGAACCTTCTGATTGGTGGTGACTTGTGAGGGGGGAAACTTTTACTTAGCTATAAGCCTTTGCCTTCTCAAAACCCCAGGTCACCGGGGACGTCTTCCCTAGGCCTACCACCCTAAATAGAAAGAGTTATCCAATCGAGGTGATAGTTGTAGGATAGTCTCCAGTTTCGCCAGTTTTCCCTTCCTTCATCTTTCCTTTACTTCCAACTACAAACTGTGCGATAACAAGTCTAATGCAAAAGTCAAGGGGTACGTACAACCTTTGTGAGCATAGACAATCTAGTGCAAAAGTCTAGGGGAACGTACAACCTCTGTGAGCATAGACAGACTAGTGCAAAAGTCAGGGGGAACGTACAACCTCTGTGAACCTAGTCAAGCCATGTGAGCCATGAGAAAAAGTCAAGGCATCTTGCAAAAGTTAGGTTGAATATAAAATTCCTATGATCTAGAAACAAACGATATTCCTAATATTGCAAATGATATAAATGTATTGATCTAGTGCGTTGGCACATGTAACATTATCCACCGTGAAAAGAAATTCGAATTGCCATGTTAAGAGTCGAGTTGTACAAGTCAAAGTTGCATGTCAAGGTCAAAGTCAAAGTTGTCAAGTTGTCGCATGTTGCATGCATGTCTAGTTGCATGTTGCATGCATGCATGACATGTGCATGCTAAGTTAGTACGCATGCATGACAAGTCTAGTTCTATTCTCGAACTAAAGTGTGATATTGAGTTATGTCAAGCATGCCTTCTTACATCCAATTCGAGCCCTCTCCTCTTCTCCTATTTCATTCCTTTATAAGCAAAGGTCGACCTCCTCTCCTCTACACAATTGCTACACAGGCTAAAGGTGAAGCTAGAGGTAGCATTGCAACTGCTAAACAGAGGCGCATATCAGTCCTATAGAGGCTACTATACAGAGGCACATATCAGTCCTATAGAGGCTGTATTACAAAGGTGCATATCAGTCTTATAGAGACAGCATTACATAGGCACATATTAGTCCTATAGAGGCAGCATTACAAGTGCTAAACAGAGGCGCATATCAATCCTTTAAAGGCAATTGTACCAGTGCTACTTAGAGGCACGAATCAGTCAAATAGAGGCAGCATCAACAACACATATCAGAAGTTATATATCAGTTCATAAGAGGCAGTGTATCTCAGTCTTTGAAGGCAACTTGGATACATCTTCAGTGTTGGCCTGTAACAAAATTTTAGATATCAACAAGGTCTCTTAGTTAAACAGTCAGGTCAGAGTCAACTTGACAAGCTCTTTAAGAGCAGAGTATTCATGGTGGATATTTGTAAGTGGTCTTGTTATCGCACAATTTGTAGCAAGGATAAAAGGATTGAGATTTTAAGGTCAAACTGGCGGAACAGGAACCAATCTCACCCAATGTCACCACAATGGGATGGTTCTTTCTCTTTAGGGTGGTAAGGCCCAGGGGAGACGTCCCCGGTGACCTGGGGTTTTGAGAAGGCAAAAAGGATAATAAGACAAATAAATTCCCCCCCTCACAAGTCACCACCGAGCAGATAGTCCTGCCTAAACAGCCAATAATAAAGTAAACCCCCCAAAGATATACCTGCCTGGGACAAAGCAACAACAAATAATATATGCAAGCTATTTCAATGGGTTAGTACTTCATATAAATGGATGACTATTAACATATAAGCAATTTGGCAATAAATGTTGATGAAGTCAATGTTTATCAATAGCAATGAAAATTATATCACTTCACCAATAAATATTGGAACAATATGGCATTCAATGTAACCAATCAACACTTCATTCAATAAATGCCTTAAATTAGCATTCAACTTGCTTATAAAGTAAAACGTTTGTTGCACAAATGATATAACAGTCAAGGATGACGGCAGCAATAGGTTAGTTAGGTTAGTTCTTAGGCTAGGGTTAGTTAGGTTAGGGTTTGATTCAAAGTGTTGATAGTAGTTTTGATCAGGTTCACTTCAGCTCATGAGGTCTTGGGATCAGTGCCTTAGGGTTAAATGGAGTCAATAGTGAATGACGCAAGAGCTGAAGGAGACAAAAGTCAAAACGGCTAAGGACTAGAGGGAGAGATTTTGAGGTGTTGCTAAGGCAAGGCCTCAAAATCAAAACCCTAGGGGAGAGAGGATCACTTTGGTGTAGGTGAACTAGGCCTCAGTGCTCTCTCCTCCTTCCTTAACTCGGATGGGAAAACAGCTAGCTGAAAGATGAAGCATAAAACCAAAACTAGAGGGTTTGATGAAGCGAGGTGTTGCTACAACAAGGCCTTTTCAACAAACCCTAAAGAAAAACGACCCCAAGTGTAGTAGACCTAGGCTTAAGACGCCTCCCTCTTCTTGGCCTCTAGATAGTACGGCTAGCAATAAATGAAGAAAGGAAGGGAGTGTAGCAACGGCTAGGCTCTTTTTTTCTTCAATGGCTAAAAATTTCTCTCAAAGGGAACATGAGACAAGGACCTACTTGTGTGCTTGTCACCTAGGGTTTTTTTCAGCAAAATCATAAACATATGCAAGAAATTAAACTGCAACCATTCATTCAAGAAGTTTTGCAGAAAAATACTTACAATTCACCAAGAAATATCAATGCAAACCCTAGTTGTAACACCTTCATTCAAAAGAAATGCCAAAACATGCCAAAATAATCCTTCTTCAACAAGTGCGCATCACTAAATTAGCCAATAACCCAAGAGAGGGCGCAAATTTCAGACCTCACTAATGAGTGAGTAAGTTGGGTCTTAAAAATGAAGGTGAAAATCCTTCATTTATACAGTATCATGACCTAAATTTACATTTTAGGTCATGTAAAAGGCCGACAACGCCAAAATACTAAAATCATATTGTTTTACATTAAAAAGTTAAATTAAAACCTTAATCAAGCTGAAAAGAGAGAACAAGCCCCTCCAAGGGAGACGTTAGCCCCTTTTTGGGCAAATGGGGCATCTTGGAGCAAAATGTTAGCCCTCCTTGGGCTTCTCCAACCTACCACACGTGACACTGTTGCCCAGTCTGCCTCCCAAGACGTCCAATAGGCTGGATGACGTCATGGTCATCAAGGGTGACGTCCCAGGCCTTCCAAGGCCAACGTTCCACTGAAAAGGGCTCAACCCCCCTAGGTCAAGTTGTGTCGGGGTGCCTCTAGTGGAACGTCTTCTTCTTCTCCAATGCAAAGCCCCTAATCCATCTCTATCCTGTCTCTGCCCCCTAATGGGGTCTCAACATCCACCTGGTGGGCTCTTCAACCCCAAGGTACTTGTCCGTCAGGCATGGTCCTGTTATCCCCGATTTCTAGGGATAACTAGGAGATCATGTCTTGAGGCCCACAGGTCCTAGACATGGAGTACCGAGAGCAGGATTGACCTGAGCATGGCCCTGGAGGGCCCATCTTTCTTCTTCTTCATCAGACTTGTCCTATCAGCAGCAGCAGCATCCATCACCATCGGCTGGGACTTGCATCGGAGAAGACTCTTGCTCCATAAAGTAATTGGTCCAGGTATCATGGTATGTGTCATGTTTGATCATTATAACTTTCAGATATATGCATCAGGTTCCTTACATTTCTGACAATTGCTTGGATCTTACACTAACCCACTTGACCATTGTTGGGGGGATTAACGGGGTGCCCTAGCAAGCTTGTACCCATAGGTTTTGGTTAGCCACCAGGGGGAATTTGAAGAGCCATCGTCCGCTCCCACCACATTATCATTTTACATCTTATCTCCCATACATCTATCCCATTTCCCTAGTCCGGGCATTAGGATGACCTATTTGAGGGGTTACACTTTATCCTATGGGAAGAAGGGGCTAAAGGCCCAGGAGGTAAAAGCAGCTGGTAAAAGATAAAAGCCATAGGAAATAAAACCTAGAGATGCCTCGCCCAGGGATCCCCGAGAAGGCAATAAAAAGCTTCTCGATAAGAAACAAATGGGACCCGAAGAAAAATAATAAAACAAGACCTAGCCAAGAGGATGGGAGGTCTCATCACGAGCCGACCCATTATGTTCATAGGTATCTAGCAGTATGACATTGCCATTATCTGGTCACCACGCCAGGGCAGTGACCCTTGGTTGCATGGCCAAGGGAAAGGGGGTCTCATCACGAGCCAGCCTTACATTTCTGCGAAAATACTCGTGGGTAACACTGTCAGCTCTGGTCACCACGCCAAGGCAGTGTCCTCTAGTCAGACCTTGAAGCCAAAAAGAAAGAAAAAGTAATAAATAAAAGAAAGAACAAAGGCAATAAAGGGCTTGGAAAGAACTGCATCCATGAGAGGTACAGCTTGCCTCTTACAAAGGCAACCACGGACAATACCTGCCCCTGGTCTTCACTATGTCTGGACATCCTTAGACCATACCACCTAATGTTACATGGCTTGAATGATATCCTTTGGAAACTTCCCTCTTCTTATGGATGCTGGCCCAATAGGGCACTTTGTCCTTTTCTTCAGCTTTGTATAGTAGGTCGGTGTAGTGTCTTTGAGCTATTAGATGATATGCTAGGGGTCTCATGCATGCATTTGATAAAATTAATGATGAAATATGATTGACATTGCTATGATCCCAAGGACTAATGAGCCCATGGAGGGCGAAGTTTTTGATGTGCAGGACCATGCCCGACGAATAGGTACCAGTGGACCGGTACACATGGGGAGATGATTAGCTCAGACCTCCATGGGGCTGAAGAGCCAATCAGATGGTTGTTGAGATCCCATCAGGGGCAGAGACAGGACAGTGATGTGATGAGCCTTTGCACACAAGGGAAAGAAGGACGTTCCACCCAGGACACTTTGGCTGAGCCCAGCATAGGGGGGATGACCCACTTCAGATGGAACGTTTTCCTCTTGATGGACAGGACGTCACCCAGGAGATTCAGACGTCATCTTGAGCGTGTGGCAATTTGATGGGATTACTGGCACGTGTGGCAGCTTAGAGGAACCCTAAAAGGGCTAACGCCTGACTTCTGGGTGCTGGACATGCCCAAAAAGGGCCAACATCTCCCTCAGAAGGGCTTGACGTTCCACCTTTTGCTCATTTTATGTCTTTTACTTGGCAGTTAATGTAAAAACAGTATAATTTTTGGTAGTCAGCCTTGTCGGCTGTTTTAATGACCTAATTTGTAAATGATATCATTCCAGCCTTGATGGAATGATATATATTGAGGATGTTTTTCCCTCATTTGGACATAACACAACTCATTTTCTTGTGAGATCTGATTTCTTGCGCCCTACTTGGGTAATTTTGGTGTTTAAGTGAGGCGCACTTGTTCTTGGCATTTATGGCATTTCTCTCAAGGAAGGTTTACAACTAGGGTTTGCACATGCTTTTCTTCATGATATGTAAGTGTTTTTCCTGCAAAACTTCTTGATTGAATGGTTGTAGGTTAGTATTCTTGCATTTACTTATAAAATTGTTAATTTTAAAACCCTAGGTAGCAAGCACACAAGTAGGTCATTGCTACATGTCCCCTTGTTGAGAATTAGTTTTCAGCCATTGAAGAAAGAAGATATAGCCTAGTCGTTGCTACACTTGTCTTCCTTTTTCTGAGCTAGCGTTGAAGTTATAAGTTGAAAAGAGGAGACATCCTAGGCCTAGTTTGACTACACCTAGGGTTTCACCTTCTAGGGTTTGAAGGCCTTGCCTTTGCAACACTTTCTCCCTTAAATTTATACTTTGAGCTAGCCGTTTTGCCAAGTTTATTTAGAAAAGGAGGAGAGAGCACGAGGCCTTGCTTAAGCAACACCAGAGTGAGCCTCTTTCCCCTAGGGTTTTGATTCTAGGGCCCTGCCTTTGCAGCACCATAGAACCCTACCTTCTAGTCTCTAAATTTGTATCCTCCCAAGACCTTGTGCCCTTGCTTTTGACTCCATATACCCTAAGGCACTAGTTAGATCTCCAACGTTGAGCCTCTAGTGTACAAAACCATCTTTTAAACTTTAATTTCTGAAACCCTAACTAACTAACCCTAACGTTGCTAACCTAGGCTGACGTCATAGTTGACGCAGCAAGCTTTTGACTAATATAAGTAATTGAATGATGACGTCAAGCATTTATTGAACAAATTATTGATTGGATATACTGTTTGCTTGGTCATTTGGTAGATATTGATGAATTGATGATCTTTCATAGGCTTAATAAAAGAACGTTGACTTCATCTTGTATCTATTACATTGCTTATTGAATGAAATCAGATAGTTAAAGAAGTACTAACCCTTTGAGTTATAGCCTACAAATATACATATTGTCTTGCTATTGTTTTGTTCCGGGCAGGTGTTTCCAACAGGGCCTACACTTCTTTTATTGGCTGATTAGCTGGACTATCTGATACTGGTGGTAACCTGCGAGGAGGGAAATCCTAAAACTTGACCTTGTATCCTTTGCCTCTTCAAACCCCAGGTTACCGGGGACATCTCTCTTGGGCTAACCTCCCTAAACAGAAAGAACCTCCCCATCGTGGTGACATTGGGTGGGGAAGGTTCCTGTTACGCCAGTTTGTCCTCTATCCTTTAGCCTGTGACTTAAACTACAAACTGTGCAATAACAGGTCCTGCACATCAAAAGCTACGCCCTCCATGGGCTCATTAGTCACAGGGATCATAGCAATGTCAATCACATTTCATCATCAATATTATTAAACATGTGCATAAAATCCCTAATACATCAATCAGCAGCTCAAAGACGTTACACAAGCCTACAGTACAAGTCTGGAGAAAAGGACAAGATGTCCTATTGGGCTAGTGCCCACTGGAAAAGGAAAGCTCTCGGAGGGGACCTCATCCAAGTCATGTAGATGGGTGATGTGGCCAGGGGATGTCCAAGCATCTGGGTGCAATAAGGGCTAAGGATGCAAGAAGTGTTACCTATGGGTGCCTTTGTTAGAAGGTGAGGTGTACCTGTCATGGATGCATTCTTTCCAGGCCCATTCTTGCCTTTTATTCTTATTTTTTTTGTTCTTTTATCTTTTATTGTCTTTTTTCTTTTTGTTCAAGAGCTAATCAGGGGACACTGCCCTGGCGTGGTGACCAGTGGTGGCAATGTTACCCACAAGTACTTTCACAGAGATGAGAAGGCTGGCTCGTGATGAGACCCCCTTTCCCTTGGCCATGCAACCAGTATCAGTAACAAAAATTGGGGTGGTAATGCCACCCCAGCATACATACATACATACATACATATATATATATATATATAGAGAGAGAGAGAGAGAGAGTGAAATAAAACAATCAATAAAGGTGATGTGAAAGCAAACTAACATGCAAATGCAAATAATATAATACACAAATGAAAAATGCCTACTTACCTGTGATGTCAGGTCACCCCACCATGGTGGAGTTTGAGGAGGCGCCCGCTGACCGGCACTGTGCGTCTTCGTCCTTCCAACGTAGACAGGTAATAAGAGTCATTAACCGACTTTCTTCCAACCTTGAAAGGGCCTAGCCAAAATCGAGTGTTTCCTTTGATATTAGTAGGCTCCCCTTTATTGGCATCCCACATCCATACTACGGCCCCTTCCTTGTACTCTCTGATCTTGAAATTGGTCGTTCCTTGAACAACCCTGGTGTATTGTGTAGAGGGAGGTGGGTGGGATTCTACTGTAAAGACTTCCTGCTGGGACGTACAGATCTATACATCATCTTCTACCCTTTTCAGTGTCTTCATAGTCCCATCTTCCTTGCTCTTGAGCTCGTCTAGGAGTTGTTGGTATTCCTCTTTCTTGGGCCATTTGATCTGATTAGAATACTCATGAAGAGTTTGTTTGGTCTTGTCATGTGCTTTGTCATCTTTGATGGACTCACTAGGCTCTTGCACATGAGTTGTAGTCATAGGTACATTCTGGAGACGACCAATAGTTCCATCTTTCAAGGGTATATTCACATAAGTGAGGTCCATCTCAAGAGTACCTCCAAGCTCTGACGCAAACTTCCTAGACAATAACATTCCCCCCACATCTGGGATGTCCATGACCACTGTGTCCACGTGGATGACTTTCTTGGGGTATTCTTTAAGGCAAACTTCGAGATTCAAAATCACCCCATGTGTGGGTATGGCTTTAGACTCAAAACCACACACATTTTTGTAAGGTCGAGTGACTTTCAAACCTAGTTGTTGCATGACTTTAAAGGACATTATGTTGGCACCTGCCCCTTGTTAGAATATGAAGGATTGTGCTCGTTTTACCATTGACAATACCCTTGTCACCCAACCATAGGCCGAAGCCACCCTCCGAGCACCTTGACCTTGACAGAGAAAAAAATCCTGGTAGCGATCCAATAGCCAAGAGAGGCTAATGCACCAAGCAAGAAGTAACCAAGCTGAACAGATAGTCTCACCCAAAAACTGGCGCAGTACCTTCCCCAGGACTTGCGCACAAAACTATTGGACTGCAATGCGCAGAAATTGCTCTCTGCAATTCTGAGAAGTGTGAATAATGAGAAACTGGCACCCTGTATTTATAGTAATTCTAGCAGGCTTGCCTGGGCCAACTTCTCCTTCTGGGTACTAATTAATTCATATTAATTATACTTCTGCAGCCAACATCTTGTCTAGGGTTTCCTTCATTTCTTTGCTTCCTTCCGGAACATTCTAATCTTGTCAAAGGTCACAATAGAGGTTCATACCTCCCGAAGCTACCATAATATCAATACTCCCTCCTAGCTAGGGAGGTACGGTCTTGAGTAAAAACAGACCATTCAACTGGTAGTATCACGAGCACAGTCATTATTATACAACTAGATAATCTCCTATGACAACTGGTACAATATCAATTAATAGAACACAACTGTGTCTATCCACGGTAGTACACAACTACTCAAACCGTGACACATAGTCACAAACAGTGGAACATATCCACCACAGTAGTATATCTCTATTGTCTGGAGACGGGCAGTCTCCATAACAATCATCTGATGACAACCTACACAGAAAATATTGTTAAAATAAACTGAACCATCTGGGCCAATCTTTCACTCACTGTGAGATCTGAAAGAATATCTTCCCTCAGTATAGAACATCAACAATGGGCTATCTGCCCTATTCTTCTCAAACAAGGAAGAATGATTGTTTCTGATTTTTGAGCCTGGACCATTCCTCACCCTGGGCCATTCTTCCGACACTAAACAAAGTGTAACCTGGAGAGAATGAATCCGCCCTAAGGAATGTCTGTCCCTGATTGTTGAGCCTGGACCATTCCCCACCCTGGGCCATTCTTCCTACACTAATCAAAGTGCACCCTGGAGAGAATGTATAAACCCTAAGGAATGATTGTCCGGACCATTTCCTCTGTTAACCACAAGAGGAAAAGACTGTCCTGTATCAACCTCCAAAACGGACCATTCCTCATGTTAACCACAATGAGAAATCGTTGTCCGGCGAGGCGGGCCAATCTTCTTGAGTAACCCTCAAGAAAAGAGACTTCCCTAGACCACTCCCCATGTTAACCACAATGGGAAGTCATTGTCTATGATACATCAGCAATCTTGACCATTTCTCATGTTAACCACAATGGGAAATCGCTGTCCATCAGAAATCTCAATCCACTTTCCAAACAGGAAAGAATCTGTCTGAGCTGGACTATTTTTCAATCACAAAATAAATGTTTTCAATAATATTTTCAGTGCTCCCTCCCAACCTGGAGAGTCATTTCTTCCCTTTCAACTAAGGGAGTTATTTCCACGATCCCCATCTTCTCTCGAAAATATGCAAACTTTATTCTGGATAGAGGTTTTGTCAAGATATTTGTTGTCTGCTCATCAGTGGGGATATACTCTATCTTTACCTCTCCTTCCTGGACTTTATCTCAAATAAAGTAGTATTTGATCTCAATGTGTTTCGACCTTTCATGAAACACGGGATGTTCTGATAATCTTATACAACTCTAATTATCACAATATATTATGGTCGATTCTAGAATCTGATCAAATAAATCAGAGATTAACTTCCTTGACCATATTGCTTCTGTGCATGCTTCACATGCTGCCATATACTCTGCTTCTGCTGTGCTGAGTGCGACAGACTTTTGTTTCTTGCTGCCCCAAGATATCATTGTGGAACCCAAGCTTAAACACATACCTGAAGTGCTCTTTCTGTCTTTTGCACTTCCTGCCCAATCAGAGTCTGTGAATCCATGAAGTTGGATATCACTGGATGCAGTATATCTCAAGCCATAGTTTATTGTCCCATGAATATATCTTAATACATGCTTTGCAGCTATCCAATGTTCATGTCTTGGTTCCA